>OZ012735.1:82481304-82635394 GCA_963859935.3 Lathyrus sativus | reverse complement strand
ATTTCTTGTGAACTGATTGAGCTCTTCTTGCATGGCAATTATCTAGTCATTGTCTTGCAGAGCTTCATCCATACAAGTTGGTTCAATAACTGACACCAAACCAAATAATGACGCTTCAAATGATCTGAGGTAGGATCTTGTTCTTATAGGGTCATCCTTCTTTCCAATGATCACATCCTCTGGGTGAGAGGCCTGGATTCTGGAAGATGATCCTCTAACATTAAGTTCTTCAGAAATATTCAAGTTGTTCATTTGAGTAGCCAAAGGAGCTGCATCTGGCGTTGCTTCTGGCTCTTTCACTTGAACCTTTTCTGCCTTTGAGCCTTCAGAGTATGTGAGAATTACTGCTCTATCTGCAGAATTATCAACCTGCTTTGGCTTTTGATTGCCAAGCTTATCATCAAATCTAACATGTATAGATTCCTCCACAATCTGTGTTTCAGTATTGTATACTCTGTAGCCTTTAGAGCATTCAGAATAGCCAAGCATGAAACACTTCTGTGCTTTAGAATCAAACTTGTTCAGATTCTCTTTAGTGTTCAGCATATAACATATACATCCAAAAGGATGAAAATAAGAAATGTTGGGCTTTCTGTTCCTCCACAATTCATAGGGAGTCTTTTCCAGAAGAGGTCTTACAGACACTCTGTTCTGAATATAACAAGCTGTGTTTATTGCTTCTGCCTAAAAATGCTTTGCCAGATTAGTCTCGTTGATCATGGTTCTGGCCATTTCTTGCAAAGTTATATTTTTCCTCTCTACAACTCCATTCTGTTGTGGAGTTCTAAGGCAGGAGAAATCATGAGCAATGCCATTTTCATTAAAATATTTTTCAAAATATTTGTTTTCAAATTCGCCACCATGATCACTTCTGACTTTAACAATTTTAAAATCTTTTTCATTCTGGACTTGTTTGCAGAAGTCAAAGAACACAGAATGTGACTCATCCTTGTGTTTTAGGAATTTCACCTGTGTCCATCTGCTGTAGTCATCAACAATGACTAATCCATACTTCTTACCTCTGATGGATGCAATTTTCACTGGTCCAAACAGATCAATGTGAAGTAACTCTAATGGTCTTGAAGTTGAAGCAACATTCTTAGTTTTAAAAGAAGATTTTGAAAATTTTCCTTTTTGACATGCTTCACAAAAAGCATCTAAGTTGAACTTCAACTTAGGAAGTCCTCTGACCAGATTGAGTTTATTAATCTGAGATATACATCTCATATTAATATGCCCTAATCTTCTGTGCTAGACCCATTGCTCATCATTAACAGACATAAGACATTTTACATTTTGAACCTTAAGTTCTGAAAGATTGATTTTATAAATGTTGTTCTTCCTCTTTCCATTAAATAGGATTGAGCCATCCTTCTGACTAACAGCTTTGCAAGATTTTTGATTAAAGATTATGTTATAACCATTGTCACTTAATTGACTTATGAACAATAAATTATGCTTTAATCCTTCTACAAGTAAAACACTAGATATAGAGGGAAGGTTACGATTGCCAATAGTACCAGAGCCAATTATCTTGCCCTTCTGATTCCCTCCAAACCTGACGTCTCCTCCAGATTTAAGCTCCAGGCTTTGGAACATAAACCTTTCTCCCGTCATGTGACGTGAGAAGCCAAAGTCCAAGTATGATTGGCGTCTTGACTTTGCTGCTAAATACATCTGCAATAGGTATTATATTATCCTTAGGTACCCAGATCTTTTTGGGTCCTTTTGGGTTAGTTGCCTTAAAAGTTTGTCTGAACTTCTGTCTTTTTACAACAGGTTTGTTCTGACTAACTTTTGGTTTAAACGTAGGAACGTTCTGATCAGAACGTGTGTGTTTAATATCATTCAGATGACCAAACTTAAAATGAGAATATAAGGGAGTCTTCTTAATGATAAGTTTATCAACACGTATTGGATTTAAATCCTTTCCAGAGGAAGATTCATATCCAATTCCTTTCCTGTTGTTTCTGCTAACTCCCTAGATCATTGAAGCCATCTTGCTTCTATCTATGCTTTTAGCCAGAAACTTCTGAAAACTATAGTCATATTCAAGATTGCATTTAAGCTTCTTGCATTTGAGCTTAATATGGTTATAGTTTTTCAAGACTTCTGATAAAACCTTAATAAGTTCTTCCCTAGAGAGATCAGAAAGTACCTCTTCTGATTCAGATTCAGATCCAGATGTTCCTTCATTCTGATCTTCCACGCCAGCCATCAGTGCCATGTTGGCACATTCTTCTTCTGACTCTGATGAAGATTCAGATGCATCTGAATCATCCCATGTAGCCATCAGAACTTTCTTTTTATGCTCAAGCTTTCTTCTTGGCTTTTCTTTCTGAAGCTTTGGGCATTCATTCTTGTAGTGCCCAGGTTCCTTGCATTCATAGCAAACAACCTCCTTCTTTCCAGATCTTTTGTGTCCAGAGGACTCTTTACGTTGATCTGGCCTGAACTTCCTGAACTTCCTCTGTTTATGCTTCCAGAGTTTGTTGATCCTTCTGGACAGCAGGGACAGTTCATCTTCTTCTTCAGAAGAAGACTCTTCAGAACTTTCTTCTAACACCTGCAACGCTTTAACAGATTTGTTAGACTTTAAAGCAATTGACTTACCTTTCTTTTGAAACTCGTCTTCTTCAAGTTCAATCTCATGGCTCCTCAGAGAGCTGATCAGTTCTTCCAATGCGATCTTGTTCAGATCCTTTGATAGCTTCAGAGCAGTGACCATAGGTCTCCATCTGATTGGCAAGCTTCTGATGATCTTTTTCACATGATCAGCAGTTAAATAGCCTTTGTCCAACACTTTTAATCCAGTTGTGAGGATCTAGAATCTAGAGAACATAGTTTCTATAGATTCAGATTCTTCCATTTTAAAGGTTTCATATTTCTGGATCAGCGCCAAAGCCTTGGTCTCTTTAACTTGTGAGTTCCCTTCATGAGTCATCTTCAAAGACTCAAACAAATTAAATGTTGTTTCTCTGTTGGTAATCTTCTCATACTCAGTATGATATATAGCATTTAATAAGATTGTTCTTGCTGGGGCGCGGGATGGACCTGCAAGGTTAACACTTCAAAGTTCGGGTCAGTTTATAATTCTAGATGAGCGTAAGAAAAGTGGAGATCAAAAAATATAAATTGAATATCATGTTGGTTGACTTTTATGTGTTGAGTCGTTTGGATTGGACTTACATCAAACTGAGCCTTTACTTTGAATGTTTGGCTGTTCTAGAACAACACACATAAACTAATAATTTGTACTAATTATTTTTATGACTTAAATAGTCTTTTAGTCCTTGTAATTTAGCATGTTTTTTATTTTGGTCCCTGAATCTTTTTTTATAGTTTGATTCCCTATATATCTCTTTCTTGTTGATGCTAGTCCACACTATTAAAGTTCTGCTTAAAAAAGCCAATATAGCAAATGATGCTGACCTGATAATTTTTCTTTCTTTCTTATGATACCTTTTATTACACATGGAAATGCAACATGAGGATTTTAAAAGGAGGGATAAAATAAAAAATTTGAATGATTTTACAACATTTTATTCCACTCTTCAATACCATTGCCTTCTTCTTCCTCTCTTCAATACTATTGTATTTTTCTTTTTCTTCTCATTTGGGGTATAAAACCTATTTTGAGTTGCTGAAGTCAAATAATAAGATTAATAATTCTTTTCATCTATTCTATAAAAAAAATGCAGCAACAGAAACCCAGAATTAAGGTTGGATCTGTTGTTAGAATCAACAAGAGGAAATTTTTGAATTTGTTGTTAAGATTGAATCCATTTGATTGTTGGATATGTTGTTAAAGTTGGATCTATTTGATTACTGGATTTGTTAGAAGCAACAAGAGAAAAAATCTCACCAGTAACAAGTGTTGAATGTCCTGTATTTGCAATGCTTGTTCTTCCTCTACAACTTAATTTTGGGTTGCTTCAGGTTGGGGATGAAAAAAATCTGGACTTGTATAGTCTTATCGTCCTTGTAAGTTGACGTGTTTTTTGTTTTAATCCATATATATATATATATATATATATATATATATATATATATATATATATATATATATATATATATATATATATATATATATATATATATATATATATATATATATATATATATATATATATATATATATATATATATATATACTATTTTTTTGTTTAGATCTCTAATTTTGGGTTTTTGCTACTGTTTTTTTTGTCCGTATTTCTGAGTTTTTGCTACTGTTTATTTTGTCCCTATTTTTTTAGTTTTCGTTCCTAATTATGAGATTCTCTTATTGCATTTTATTCACTTGGTTTCACAATAAAAGATTTTAAATCAATGATACAACTCAAAAACTCTTGAGTAACACTAACAATTAAAGTATTTAACTAGTAAGTATTCAATTTTCTACTTCATATGTCTTCTTTGTTGTGACTTGACAATGGAATAAATTTCAACTCCTGAGAAAACTTTATTCACTTAACTCCATATAAATCTACGAAGCTAAAGAGAATCTAATCTTAGCTTGTAGGTATCTCTAATCGCAGAAATCAATTTCTAACATCAAGTTTTAAATATATAAATTTCGGTGCACATATTAAACAAAGACATGCGATAGACAAGTGATAAAGGCGTAGGTAATAAATGAATGATAAAGACAATGATGTTTTAACTAAAGAGACTGAATTTGAATCAATAATTAATAATTCAGAAGAAAAAATATTAAAACAATTGCCACATTGTTTTTTTTACTTCTAAAATTCTATCTATATTTTAATTTTTTAAATAAATTCATATTGTTAGAAAATTTTTAAATCAAAATTAGTTTTATTAAAAATTTGAGGCACAATAATTACATTATATTCATAATAATTTTGAAGCTTATCACTACACAATAACAATTAGTTTTATTTTTTCTTTTTAGTTCAAAACTACAATAAATTTCACTTTTACACATGGAAACAAAGTTCAGATTCATGATTTTGATACATAGTTATGTGAATTCATTTATAAACTTTGGTCTTGTGCAACGAGTTTGTTGTAAGCAATAGTTAATTTTTTTCTATATTTTAGTTTTCACATTTTGGTCGTATGTTAATGAGACAACAAAATTGATGATTTTTAAAAACCACTTTATATTTATTCAATCATCTTTATCATTTCATTTGTAAAAAGAAATTAAGATTTTTATATTCTTGTTGTTGTGTCTATAAAAAATATATATTTACTTTCTTACAAAATTTTTACTAGATTAAACTTACTCATACAGATTCATAAATCTCCAAAACCAAAATTTGATGACACCAAATGAACTAAGTTGGATGTAAAATCTTTATATAAGTTTTTCTTTGTATTAAAGCTTTTTCATTTGCATGTTAAATCAATGTTGTCCACTTATATTTGACACAAATAAATTATATAAAATAGAAAATTTAAATCTTGTATTTCCATTCCTTCTTTTTTTTTTCCTAACCTCTTGCTTAAAAATGACAAGAGAATGAGTTACGCATTATTAATGTTTTTTTTTTCATTTTAAATGGATCAAACACTCTTTTAAACTATAAAATATTTTATTCACTTGAAAATGAAAATGAAAATAAATAAAATTAGAGAAAAAATAATGAAAAATACTCTATTTACACCTTAATACTTAGCTATATTTTCTAGTTCTAGCATATAATAATAATAATAATAATAATAATAATAATAATAATAATAATAATAATAATAATAATAATAATAATAATAATAATAATAATAATAATAATAATAATATAAAAAAAAGTTGAGATAAAAAATAAATTGCTTAAATAAAATCTTTGTAAAAAAGATATTAGCAAAAAAAAACTGATACAAAGCGCTAAATATAAGAAAATATTTATATATCACAAAGTACACATACATTTTTACTAATATAAAATTGTTCATAATTTATACATTTTAACAAAAAAAACTTATAATAAGTATATTATCACATTTGGAATGAGTACTAAAAAGTGATAATAAAATATAATATCAGTTAGCTAATTTATGCTAGTCATGTATTTTTTATTATAACAAAAATTATATGTATTTTTTTTTTGGTTAATGGTGAGTGATTAAAATCTCACATTATTTATGAATGAGTAAAATATTAAATTTATCAGAGATGATTTATTTATCTCACACCTTAAATTTTTTGGTTGACATGTGGTGTCACTCTATTGTATTTCTGGAGCATTGGTCTCATTGATGCTTCCGATTTTTCGAGACTTCTCAACAATGATATCAGAGCCTAGTTCAGGTTGGTGAGAGAGCGGAATTAAATCCTATTATAGGATGTGAGAGACTTATACTTGTAGGAAAAATGTGAGTGCAAAGGTGAGTGATTAAAGTCTTATATTGCATATGAATAGATGAAATATTGGATTTATAAAAGATGACTCGTTTATCTAATATCTTAAGGTTTTGGATTGAAATGCGGTGTCTTCTCGATCCTGAGACGTTAATCTCATTGGTGTTTCGACTCTCTCGAACTCCCGACATTACTTGTGATTATTTTATGTATAAAAAATATTATATAAATAATTAATAATTAAATATGAGAGATTTTAATATGTGTGAGTCTAATCACTAAATAATTTGAAGAAAAAATATGTGAACTTTTTTATAAAAGTTATAAAACACTTTAATTTAAGTATTTCTTTTAAATGTATAATTATATTTACAATTGAGAAGAGTGTTTACAAAAATAATATTGAGAATGTGTTTTAGATGATTATTAAATTTAAAAAGCAATTAAAATTTAAACATAGTGAATTGTCACTCAAGTAATTTTTTTTCTTTTTTTAGTTTATTCACAATTTTGATCCACATATTTTAGTCGATTCATAAAATTATTCTTTCTGATCTTATCGAATCAAGAAAGGATCAGCGATCAGCAATACGTCGTGATCTCCTGAATTTATCGGTGGTGGAGAAGATGAGGGGGTGTACCTGCAAGGTACTCTGATGCCAAAGTAAGAAATATAGTAAGAGAAAGCAAGTACAGAAAAGCTGGTTGTGAATGAAATCCCTGACCCTCTAGTGAAAGAGGGTATTTATAATGTGCCTCCGCCGCGGGGACAACTGTTACTTTGCATTGGGTTCGATCGCTAGGCCCAATACGAATAACTGTCAGGGCTCACGCGACGTAGGGAAGACCATCATGTGGCATTTGTCCTGGGTCAACTGTCCCATGATCTCCGGAAGATGGGCAGTTGCTCGATGACGTGTCCCCCGCGTGGGGGGCACGTGGAGTCCGTGGGAGAGACGCGTGAGCGTTCTCGTGTGACTTGATAAGTTGGGACCTCATTTGTCCCTCCCCGAAGAAGAAATGGGTTGGGTCGTGCCAGTCATTGGGGCAACCTCTGGCCTAGTCCAAAATAGGAGCCGCCCAAGTCGTTGCTCCAAAGCAGAGGGGTAATGACTTAAGAGTCAATTCTAGCGTCGAGGACCTGCCCGGAGGAGTGTCGTGCATGTTCAAAATACTGAGCTCGGGGGATGGAGCGTGTGGCCAGGAGTAAGAGCTGCTCGACATGACAGGAGCTCGCGGGGGGACCTGTCCGTCGAATGTAGCCCTGGCTCTTTCCCTGCTTCCCCTAAGGAAGTGTTCCTGACAGCGTAATGTCGGACAATGTGGCAAACGATGTGACGAAAGCGGAAGAGAACGAGCACGTCTGGTCTCGAGCAGGAGAAGGATTTGAAGGGACGCGCGTGGTGTCTTCTAGGGTCACACGTCAAGAGTAATAAATTCCTAAGGGGCTACGAGTAGGGGTACTTGAGTGCCTAGTGATGCCTCGCTTCCCGTGTTAGGGTTATAAATAGGGGAGAAGTCTGTTTCATTTGCACGCTCCCCTCCATTCTACTAAGGATTTTTCACCAAGTCTCTCAATGTTCTCTCTGCTCCCCAAAGTACATCCGCCGTCAGCCTTCACCCGTCGTCCAGAATCTGCTTCTTTCAAGTAAATCCCTGTCCATTTTTTCTAGAATCTACGAATATTCCGATGATTTATGCATTTTCTGGTGATTTCTCTGGGGAGCCCATGAAGTTCCTGGGGAACTCGTGAAGTTTCCGCGACTTTCATGAAGTTTCCAGCGACTTTCATGTAGTTTCTGGCAAAATTATGAAGTTTCTGATGAAGACACCAGGAAGTTCATGAGGATTCTGGGAAACTGCATGAAGTTTTTGATTAAGGCCTCGGGGACCTACGATGAAGGCCTCGAGGAGCTCCTCTCATCACGAACGTGTGAACATCGCGAGAAAGTCTCTTGTCGAGGAGGCTTTATGTGTTCAACTGGAGAGATCTTACGTGTCGAGGGGCCTTTCTATCGAGAAGGGAGGCTCGCTGTTTCGCGTTGAGGAGAGTCTTCTCGTGAGTGAGTTTTCCTCAACGGATGTTATGGCTGGAGAAGTTTTTCAAGAAGCTCCTTGCTCCTCTCTTCGCCCTTTCACTTGATTTGCGATGGAAGAATGAATTTGATATTAGATGTCGAATTCATTATTTTCCTCTGCTTTTCAGATAAAATGGCCGCAAGGACCGAGGGTGTCATTGTAATCGATAAGGAAGTTGAGTCCGACACCTTCATCAAACAAGTCGGGGCTGACAAATCCCGCACGCCATCGACGACACGGACGCCGTTTCCACTGTCGAGGACCGCACCGAGGGTGCTTCCCCAAGTTGGATGGTTTACTAGCCAAAGAGAAGCATCACATCGCTCGAGGTTCAAGGGGATGAGGTTCCCGATGTATGAGTTTGTGTTTCGGGACATGGGGCTTCGTCTGCCCTTTAGTGACTTCCAGAAGGGGGTGTTCTAGTGGCTACATTTGGTGCCTTAGTAGCTTCACGCCAATGCGATTGCGTTCGTGTGAGCGTTCTAGCTCATGTGTCAACACCTCTGCATTAGGGCCACACTTCCCTTGTTCTTTTTCACTTTCCACCTACAAAGGCAATCCTTCCAAGGTCGACATAGTTGGGTATCCCTAAAGCAGCCAAGGAAGTTGTTCTGAGCATACCAGGATTCTGTCTGTACCTTTAAGGACAGGTTCTTCATCGTAAAACATGTATCACATATGGCCATCGACTTTGTATACGACCTTGTGGTCAAGGAGGAGGACGAGCAACGAGTGGAATCTTTAGAGTCGAAGTTCCCTTTTAAGTGGGAGGAGGGCCACTTCGACAGAGGTACAATCAACTACATCGTCAATCCCGACTCTCTGAACACCGATGATTGGTTATCTTACGAGAAGATATTCGAGTTCGTCTCTGGTTGCATTCCCACTAAATGTGTCAACAAGGACATGATTTTTATTCTTAACGAGCGCGGGGAGGTTCGTTGTGAACCTCGATTAATCAACACCAAGGCCCTCCTCGAGTGCGGGTCCGACAAGGAAGCCTTGAGGTTCTTAGGTAGTGGATGTTTTAGTTGCTCGTGTGCCCTCTCGTTTTTCTTCACTATATTGACTTATTTTCCTTTTTCTCTGTTGCAGGCCAGATGTTGAGCATCTAGAAGCGCGTGTTAAAACTTGTTGCGACCAAGGGCGTGAAGAAGGCTACTAAGGGCAGAGTCGCTCAGCTCTAGTAGATGCTGAGGCCCGATCAATAACCTGGTAGTTCCTCCTTCCCATAATATAGCCAATCCCCCCCCTCTTCCCCGCGCAAGAAACTCCATCCAAAAGGCAGCACACCGACAACTCTGGACCTGTCGACCTTCCTGAGAGCCTGCTCAGGGAGAAGTTTGTGCTGCCTCCTTGCTACCTTCATCGTGATTTCTTCTGTAGGGACAACTCCTTGAATGTGGTCGAGGAAAAGTCTAAGGCGATCATGGGGGTCGACAGGGTGTCCAGAAGGAAAGCTTTGTCGAAGGATATGACCGCTATGATAAGGATCTTCGGAATGACCTTGGTCCTCAACGACGAAACTAACCCGAACTCCAAGCTAAAAACGCTGAATACCGAGAAAGATATCCTTTGGGTAGAGAAGAATAAGGCTAAGAACGACCTTCTTGAATGCCAGACAAGGTTCAAGGGCCAGGTGCGCCTCCTCAAAGAGATGAATGCGATTCGGGAAATGCTGAAGGAGGTCGAGGGGGAAAGGGAACGACTCTGGACCAAGGCTGCTGAACTGGAGACTGCTGCCAAGCCTGTTGAGGATAAAACGGACAAGGAGAGAGCCCTCGCAACCCGTGGTACCCTAGTCATCCAGATCCAGGAACTCGAGCATAACTATTTAGGAGCTCTCGAGGTGGGGTTTATTAGTGCTTTTGAGTAGCTCCAAATTATGAATCCTGAGGTTTAGTTTGTCCTCGAGAGGATTGGCTCATTCCATCAGGTATTCAATGGTCGGGTGGTTGCTCCAGCTGCTGAAGGCGAAGATGGCGACCAAGCCGGTGGGGAGACCCAGTCAGAGGAAAAGGCGTATGTTTAGTTTTCTTGTTTGGCATGCACGCCGCATTTTGATTATTGCTTTTGCCGACCTACGTGCCGTAATTTATAACCTGACTTTGCCCCGCCTGCGTGCCATGGGTTTTGATTTTGCCTGGCCTACGCGCCTTGGCTTGTAACGTTTAAACAATGGGCTTTGCCCGTCATAATGTATGGTGCTTTATTATTTAGTATGTTTGTATTTTGTGTATGTTGTTGTATGTTAAATATATACTTTCCTGGTGAATATGAAATATTGTATTTGCCTATTTTTACTAAGTAATTGGGGCATTTGTTCAACTTAGTTCGTCCTTGGTTGTGCGGAGAATTGGACTAGTGGTTGGAGTTGGGTTTCGACCATCGACGAAGTTAAGAGCTCGATCGAGGTCTTTGCTTCATGGCGTGAACTTCCCATTGCGAGCTGGGAGTCCTTCCTAATTGGTACGACAATGGTGGAGCTCAATTGAGGTGTCCCCATTGGATCAAGAGTTTGCTCGCACACACAAGAGAGAGTTCTCGTTTTTTTGTCTCGAGTTTAGAAGTCGCGCTTGTACCCTAGCGCTCCCATGTAGTCGCAACGCGAATACGTCATGGGCAGTGTTTAACAGAAATACTATTTAAGCTTTTCATCGTTCCATGGTCGAGAAAGTTCCTCCCCGTGTAGGTTTTTGAGGTAGTAGGCCCCGTTTTCTATTCTTGCATGGATGCGATAGGGGCCTTCCTAGTTCACGACGAGTTTTCCCTCGCGTGAGTCTTTCTGGTTCCTTCGTAAAACTAGGTTGCCTACCTGGAATTCACGTTTGATGACTTTGTTATCATGCCGTAGAGTTATTTTTTGTTTGAGCGAGGCTTCGCGGAGGGATTCCCCCGACCGGATTTCTTCGACTAGGTCGAGCTCTTCCCTTAAAGACCCATCATTTGTCTCTTCATCAAGGGGAGACTCGGTCATCCTGAAGGGTTGCCTTATTTCCACCAGAATTACTGCCTCAGTTCTGTAGGTTAGTCAAAATGGGATCTCCCTTGTTGTCGAATGTGAGGTCGTCCTATAGGCCTAGAACACGTTGTGTAGCTCCTAGATCCACCTCTTTTTGGCATCGCCTAGTTTTCGTTTCGGGCCACGCAGGATCACTCTATTTGCGGCTTCGGCCTGCCCGTTCATTTGCGGATGCTTGACAAATATGAAGTATTGCTTCGTACCCTACTTGGTAACAAAGTACTAGAAGTTCTTTTCGGTGAATTGCGTCCCGTTGTCCGTGACGATTTATTGGGGTACGTCGAACTAGGTAAGGATGTTCCTTTTGTAAAAATAGAGTATGTTGTACGTCGTGATTTTGGCAAGGGCTTCAGCCTCTATCTAATTTTTAAAGTAGTCGACACTGACTATTAAATATTTGTTCTGGTACAACCCCATGGTGAAGGGTCATAGGATGTCCATCCCCTACCATGCGAAAGGCCACAGGGACAAAAGCGTTTTGAGCTCATTGGGTAGGGCCAGGTGCATGTCCTCGTGTCGTTGGAACTTGTCACACTTTTTAACATATTCCTTGGCATCTTGTTGCATGGTGGGCCAATAGTACCCCGCTCGCAGAGCCTTACGGGCGAGGGATTACCCACCGAGGTGTTGTGTATTGATCCCTTCATGGATCTCTTGGAGTATGTCTGGGATCTTGGACTTCTCGATACATTTGAGGAGCGGGATGGAGAATCCCCACCAGTACAATTTGTCCTTGATCAAGACGTACGAGAAAGCTCGACGTCTGACCATGCTAGCCTCCTTGGAGTCATCGGGCAGGTTTACCGTGCTGAGGTACGCATATACCGGGGCCATCTAGCAGTTGCTGCCGCCGATGGTGTTCACGTTGACGGTCAAAGTGGGTTTCTCAATACTCAGTCGAGAGAGTATTTCTTGGATGATAGACTTGTTGCCATCTTTCTTCTTCTTGCTCACCAGCTTCGACAAGATGTCTTCCCTGGTGTTGTGTTCGCGTCAAACATGTTTCACTTTTGTAGAATCGATTTTTTTCATCCTCTCTTTGACCAGGGCGAGGTACTCGGCGAGGTTTTCATTCTTGGCCTGGTATTCTCCCCTCACTTAAGAGGCTACAAGCTGAGAGTCGGTAAATATCTTCACCTCCTTCGCACCAAGGTCCTTGACCAAGTGATATTCCGCAAGGAATGCCTCATATTTGGCCTGGTTATTTAATGTAGAGAAGGCTAGGGTAAGGGAGACCTCTATCAAGATGCCCTCTTCATTCTCAAGGATGATGCCCACACCATTTCTTATCGAGTTGAAGGCCCTATCGATGAAGATGGTCCACTTGTGGGCTTTTAGCGTCGAGGAAGCCATGACAGTCATCTCCACGACGAAGTCGGCTAGAACTTGAGCTTTAAGGGCCTTTCTGCTCTCATACTGGATGTCGAACTCGGAGAGTTCGAGTGACTATTTGAGCATCATACCCACCATGTCTGAGCATCCGAGTAGTTGTTTGACGGGCTGATCGGTCCTGGCCACGATTATGTGAGCCAGGAAGTAATGCCACAACCTTCTGGCCGCGTTGATGAGGGCTAAAGCAAACTTCTCGATTAGCTGGTGTCGCTACTGCAAAAATCGGCGCCGACTGAATAGAAGAGTCGCCACCGTGTGTTATTTATCCCAAAGGAGGGAAAGGAAATGCTCGAAGTAAACCTCACGCAAAGACGGGAAAGGAATGGTCATCGCAACCAAATCCTGGATTCGGGAGTCGGTTACGCAAGGGGAAGGTATTAGCACCCCTCACGTCCGCCGTACTCGACGGGATCTACGCTTATTTTCTAGTACGGATTGTGATTCTATCTACTCTAAAGGTCAAGGGTTAAAAGAAAAGAAAATAACTCGACAAAGTATCGCACTTTATGCCTACGTATTCCCGTCTGAAACGAGAAATCAGAGTCAACGTAGTTCGCCTACCTACGGGAAAGGAGGGGAAGGTTGCTCGCTAGGATATCGCATCCTATGCCTACGTACTTTCATACAGCATGAAAGATCAGAGCAAACATAATTCGGGCTACGGAAGACACAAGCTTGTCTGAATGTTTTTTTATCTCCTTAAGAAAGGGTTTTCCTGATTAAAGGTCCAAGCAGACAAAATGACACTTTGATGTTTGTTTTCAGTCTTTTACGCAAGAACTGTCTTTTATGATGTTTGCAATCTCTGACGCACTAGAGACTATGATTTGAGGGTGACTACATCGTATGTCACCCTAAGGGTAATACACTAAGTAATCAGATTACTGAAGAGTGACCATCCAACAACCTTTCTCAAATAGCTTAAGGCTCGTAGCGTACGACATCGATTATCCGTATTACTGTGTTTTGAATTGTTCTGAGATAGAAGAGAAGGAAGTCTAAAAAAATCCTAGGGTTTGAAAGGGAATCAAAACTACCCTAATGTTATCATCCATGGATTACAACCTAATGTCTGTCATAATTCCCTCCTGCACAGAGGAAATCAGAGATCCTAGGGGATAAACGGAAAAGAAACAACAAAAATACAATAAACAGTAAGTATGCATGAGATGCAGCAAAACAAGCAAGGCAAGGGAGTCCCACTCAACCTCGAACCTAAGAAAGCAACAGGCAAAGTGAATCAACTTCACTTCAAGCCTAAAGGGCAAGCAGCACAAGCCAACAGACAATACAGAGAAAAACAAAAGATACAGAGGAGGCAGCCCAAGCAGCAACAACAAACTCCTACAACAGACAACAACAACACGCTCTGAACAGCAAAGTTGAAATGACAGCAAAGGTCTTATCTTTGAGCTAGATTCCATCTTCAAGCTTCTTCAATCTTCATCTCCAAGCTTTAGCAATCACACTCCAAGAAGAGATTTGTCATCAAGATCAAGTTGCAATGTTGGCATACTTGCTGAAAACCAAAGGAATTCAACAAGAACCAACATCGAAGTGGAAGTGTATCCTCAAAAGTTCTACTCTCTAGGGTATGCCCCACTTCCCTCCTAAGGAGAGATGGAACTTCCCTAAGAGGACTTTGCATCATAGGATAGAATAGAAACAAACAATGCATTCTATGTTTGATGGAAGAAATGAACTAATTCTACAAAAGTTCTCCCTAAAAGCCTAATTCTACCAACTCCTAAAACAAACTTAAAAGAGAAAGAAAGCTCCACTCCAAGCTCCACTCTTCTAGGCAAAGCATCTTCATCATGTCCAGAAGCTCCTCTAAAAATGAATCCAAAGTCTTCAAGCTCCAAGTCCACCAAACACTCCAAACAAGGCAAAGCACTCAAGAGAGAACACCGAAAGCAACAATCATTTGCAAAAACCAAAAAAAATAGCAAACTAAATTATAAAATTCTAATAAAATTCCTATGTGAACATGCATGTTTGAACATTCTAACATTCCAGAATCAGGACCTAAATCAATTTCTAGGTCATCTAAACAATTACTAAATGAAATTTGGTCATGGGAAACCATTATTTGGGAAGGCTCTAAACTACACGCCTAAAACAGAATCTAATCAATTTTATAAATTATAAGAAAATTCCAGGGGAAACCTATGTATATTCTCTAAATCATATCGAAAGAATCAGCTCAAAAGCATAAAGCATCAAAGAGAACAAAATTAAACAAACAGCAATATCAATTATGCATAACAATGGATATTAGCACAAAAGAAAATTCGTAACTAATTCAAATAAAATCCTAAAAATGCAAACTTAACTCCTACAGTTTCTTAATAAAATAAAAATCTACAGAAAAAAATTTCATAATTTTTTGATCATTTTTACTATTTTTAACGCAATTAATCCAAACAGCTATTAAAACAGAAAAAAAACGAAAATGAATTAAACTAAGTTAATGTGCATTGGGTCAGGGGTGCGAACAACATAATTCCAAAGCAATGTCCGTGTGGGCCTCGCGAGTGAGGGTGGGAATAGTACCCGCGCGGTACTGTAGCTGTTCCGGCGGTGACATTTTTTCGGTAACTTCCGAGCAACATAACTCCATCGATTCTTAACCGTTTCGCACGAAATTTTAGTCAAACTTGAAGGAAAAAAATCAAGGATTCCAAATATGCTCTTAGATTCCATCAAAACTCCATGATCAAAGAGATATATCATCATCAAGAAAACATACTCATCTAAAAAAGTCTCTAATCCTTACTTTCTTGATCCTAAATTCATCTATACATTTTCCAGATCCTAACCACATGAATAATCTAATCTAATTCGTCCTAAAACCATAGAAAAAGTGAATTTCACATACCGGCTTCGGAGCGTCGAAACGGAGTAGTTAGAGCTTGTTTTTTCTTGCCAAAAAGTGCGGAAAACCTTTGTTGAAGTTTGTTGGAGAAGATTAAATTCTTGATAACTCTTGAAAATACCTTGAATCCAACTTTGATCTCTCACTTTTTCTCTTCCAAACTCCAATGTCAATCTATGGTTTTTGCACAAATGAATCACCAACTCTTGCTTTGAACCTCTTCACAAGTATATATAGAATGTATTTGAAGACCCTAGAAAGTTCTAGATTGATCCTATAGAATGTATTTGAAGACCCTAGAAAGTTCTAGATTTATCCAATGAGAAAATCAACTTCTCATGTCATGAAAATCTCTTCTTATGCTATGCACATACCATCTCATGTTTTGGCTTGCAATTCACTTGGTTCTGAGTTTAAATTCTCTCCAAATGAGATATTGGAGGTGTATGGATGGAAAAGGAGCCTTGCATTTGCTTGGAAATGAGGTTTTGCAATTGTGCCTTATGGTTCAAGTAACCAATTTACAAAGCAAGTCCTTGAAATAACCCTCAATTCAAAATTGTGGCAATGCCATTGTCTTTAAAATGCAGTTTACAATCAAATTGGTATGTCATATGGCTTGTTTGTGACCTCTAACCCAAAATTTGATTTTTTCCACCAAACTTTATTTGACTTATTCCCTTTTTTAGGCCATTTTAAGTGACTTTTTTGAAATAAGCCGATCAATCCACCATGATGACTTATTTGACCTAAAAAAAAATCATTTTAAGCATATTCCATGTTGAACAATTTTTCATTTGAGGAGTGGAAGATGGAGATTTGGACCTATGTTGAAAAATGACCTGTAATTCAACTTTCCCAAAATACCCCTGGATTGCCAAGACCATAACTTGAATTCTAAAAATTCTCTTGAGGACTTCTAGTACTCAAATTAAATCTAAGATCAAGATCTACAACTCTTATGTTGGACAAGAATCCATTTGAAAACTCCTTGATGGGCAAAAGTTGCTTGGAAGTCAAGTGACTTTCACAGATAAATTTCAGTATCCTCTGGGGACCCATAACTTGCAAGAACCATAACTTGAGTTCTATAAATCTCCTTGAAGACTTCTAGTACTCAAATTAAAGCTATTGATATTTTATACAAGTTTCATGTTGATCAATACTTCATTTGAAACTTTCATTTTGACTTATCTAGCTTGGAAGTTAGGCCTGAATTAGGGTTTTTTACACTGAAACCCTAATCTAGTAACTCCTCTTCTTCTTGATTCCTTTTGATTTCTCCTTGGCACAACACCATACATGTATACACATATCAATTCATGAATCCCACATCCTTCAATTAGGCCTTGATACCCTTCAATCACTCAGTTGACCTAGGGTTGACCCATAGCTCTGGTACTTGTATTAATGATTTGTCTCATCTTCAAAATGACCCTCTAGGTCTTCCATGATCTTTGTACACCTTCCATGGCTTACACACTCATTGATGATCTTCAACATATCCCCCAAATTGGGAGAGAAATCCACTGGTTGACCTTCAAACTTCTCAAAGCTTCAACTCATTTCTTGATTACTTGGATGGTCTTGATCTTGAATAAAACCCCTTGATGGGCCTCTTTCTGATGAAAATGGCACTTGATCCCTTGTTAGATGCCTTGTTATGCTATGTTATGCAAATTATTAGACTATGTACATGACTTAGTATGCAAATGACAATGCAATTGAAACATAAACCAAGTGAAATAGGTTGAGCAAATTTTAGGGTGCAACAACTGCCCCTATTCAAGCGACTTGGACCCGACTGGGTGAAGAGTGAACGGCCTTCAAACATTCGAGGTACGAGACGGTTGAATACCAAGAACCCGGAAATTTGCCAACCGCAGAAATAAAATGCACCACTGCTTGGGGAACCCCATCCATCCATTGAACCTGGACGACTTCACTGGGGAAGTACTTCTGTCAACAAACATAACTCTGCCAACGATACAGGAAAAGAGCTCCACCATCACTACGGGCAATACTACCGCCACCACTGTGGGAAATACTCTGGGAAAATAACACTGTCATCACTGCGGGTAATACCACCGCCACCACTGCGGGAAATACTCTGGGAAAATACCACCGTCATCACTACGGGTAAACAACATCGCCATTGCTACGGGTAATACTCTGGGAAAATAACACCGCCATCGCTACGGGAAATACTCCGCCACCACTACGGGAAATAATCTTGTCATCCCTACAGGAGAAGAACACTGCCATCGCTACGGGTAATACTCTGTCATCACTACAGGAAAATAACAGCGCCATCGCTACGGGTAATAAATCTATGTCACCACTACAGGAAAATAACACCGTCATCGCTACGGGTAATACTCTGCCATCACTACAGGAAAATAACACCGCCATCGCTACGGGTAATAACTCTCTGTCACCATTACAGGAAAATAACACCGCCATCGCTACGGGTAGTACTCTGCCATCACTACAGGAAAGTAACACCGCCATCGCTCTGGGTAATAACTCTCTGTCACCACTACAGGAAAATAACACCGCCATCGCTACGGGTAATACTCTGCCATCACTACAGGAAAATAACACCACCATCGCTACGGGTAATAATTCTCTGTCACCACTACAGGAAAATAACACCGCCATTGCTACGGGTAATACTCTGCCATCACTACAGGAAAATAACACCGCCATCGCTACGGGTAATACTCTGCCATCACTACAGGAAAATAACACCGCCATTGCTATGGGTAATAACTCTCTGTCACCACTAAAGGAAAATAACACCGTCATCGCTACGGGTAATAACTCTCAAATACAGCTCCTCTGCCTATCTTTGCAGTAGCTAACTCCATCAGTCAAATGGGTAACACATAATGGTCCAATCTTTCAATCTTTAATGCTGACATGGCAATAAATCTGAAAAGGACTCTACTGGGGATTTTCTGAACTCAAACTGCCAGACACCTACTTCGACATAGGCGACAGCTTCTACAACTTGATTCCCGAAACCTTTTGATAACGTCATAACAACAATCTTGAAGAAATACTCCGCTGGAGGGGTAAGAGAAACTTAACCAAGCAACTCTGTGGGGAATAATGACAAGGCAAACATTATCGCCACATGTCTCATGCTGAGACATTTAATATTTGGTAATTGATCTGAGCAAGAGCTCTCTCCACCTGCAAGGGAAACAACACTTGGATACCAAAGGTTAACCAACCTGGCCTATGTTTCAAAATGCGCATGTTTGATAATGGTGTAATGCTCCGTACAACACGGATATGCTACGCGTTTTTGGGTAGATGCAAATATGACACTATATGCAAATGCAAATGCAGGCTCAAGCTGTTGGGGAAACTTTGACAAGCTTGCTTCAACACAACTGTTGAGAGCGAATATCACCATGTTAGGGATGAACAGGTATCATACAGTCCTCCGGCCAAAATAAATGTCGGGCATACAACCAACTCTGCCGAGGAGATTAAACTTTGATTTCCACTGGGAGGAAAGAACACCTGTTGGGGAGAGTAAATCCACTGGGGAAGAATCGACTCTCTTGGGGAAAGTAAACTGACTGAGCAAGAAACGACTCAGCTGGGGAACGAGGAAATCCTTCTGGAGGAAACGATGTTGTCCGGGCACAACTTACAAGCTTGGAGCTACCGCTCCGCTGGGGATAATCATCCTGACGAAAGTATGACGACCTGCGGGAAGAAAACCATCTTATATGGGAATAATCCTTCTGAACCAACTATGACTTGGTTAAACACTGCGGGAATCCTCCAAGCTGGGGATTGATCGTTCACATACTCGACTCTCTGGGGAGTGCAACCTCTGCAAGGGATACTAATATTGACTGGCTGGGGATATCCTCTGGGGATAAGCTGCGACTAGCTGGGGAAATTGATCCCTCTGGGGATGAAATGTGACCTGCATGGGGATTAGCATCATACAAAATCAAGTTTTCACCACGAACCTCCGGCTGGGGGCCATAAGTTCTGAGCGTCCATTTTAAAGGTGAGAACCCTGCAAAACACAAACGAGACAAGACAAAATCTACACAACCAAATCTATTCAGGTTAGTGTCTGTGACATTACTTCAGTCAATTCGAAGTTTTAGCAATTGTTCGCAAGGGCCAGCAAAGTTATGCAAATGCAAGTTTATCAAAACATCAGCGTTTTTCCACATACAAAATAGTAAAGCACAAACATCAAATACTGAACAACATGTTTTATTGATTTGGCCTCTAAATAGGCAAAGTTTTATACATCGGATGCAACTCCTGAAAAGAGGAAGTTACGCACACACACATACATATATGCACAGGAAGCATAAAATACAAATACAACTCAAATTTGTACACATGTCAGCAACGTGGTGCAGACAAACATCGTGAGTTGATCCTCCTATGACTCGCCCGACTCTGGCGCTTTCCCGGTATTCAATTTTCGGAAGAGATTGTGTTGGATAAACGAACCCTCAGGTGCTCCCCAAACCACTAATCAATGCAGGTATCGAATTCGGACCGCAGTCATTTGCTTTTTAAATCCCTAACTTTTGCGTGAACCGCCCTTTGCGGGTTTTCAATTCACCGGGATACCCTTTTTTGCCGAAGTCGCCCAATGTAGGTTTTCGACTTCGTGGGTGTACATCTTTTCAATTTTATCCCTAACTTTTGCCCGAACCTTTTATTCTGTTTTTGGTTCGCCAGGATGCCCCATTTTTGCCTGGACTTTCTTTTTTTCTGTCCAGCGGGTCTCTTTCAAGTAAAGTATTTTTTAACTGCGTCTGAATTCACAGGAGACGAAAAGTCTTCACCATCCATGGTAGATAGTAGCAAAGCTCCTCTTGAGAAGACTTTTCTGACAACGTATGGCCCTTCGTAATTAGGGGTCCACTTGCCCCTGTGATCTGTTTGTGGCGGGAGAATCCTCTTTAGCACAAGGTCGCCCGTCTGAAAGCTTCGAGGATGTATCTTCTTATCGTACGCTTTCTTCATCCGACTTTGATACAACCGACCGTATGCTAGAGAAGCTAGCCTCTTCTCATCCATTAAGCTCAGCTGATTCAGTCTATCTTTTACCCATTCTGCCTCGTCAAGTTGGACATCTCGTAAAACCCTCAAGGAAGGAATCTCAACCTCTAACGGTAACACTGCCTCCATTCCGTATACTAATGAGAAAGGGGTTGCCCCGGTTGATGTGCGTACCGTCGTACGATAACCGTGCAAAGCGAAAGGTAGCATCTCGTGCCAGTCTTTATAAGTCACGGCCATCTTCTGAACAATCTTCTTTATGTTCTTATTGGCCGCTTCAACAACGCCATTCATCTTGGGTCGGCAAGGAGAAGAGTTATGATGTTCGATCTTAAAATTCTGGCACAGCTCTTTCATCATCTTGTTATTCAAATTCGAATCGTTGTCGGTGATAATCCGCTCAGGGATTCCATATCTGCAGATAATATCTCGCTTGATAAATCTGGCGACCACTTGCTTGGTGACATTGTCATATGATGCTGCTTCCACCCACTTGGTGAAGTAATCGATCGCCACCAAGATGAACCGGTGTCCGTTTGATGCCGTAGGCTCGATCTTTCCAATCATATCAATTCCCCACATCGAGAATGGCCACGGTGATGACATCACATTCAGAGGACTTGGGGGTACATGGACCTTGTCCGCATAAATTTGGCATTTATGACACCTCTTTGCAAACTTGAAACAGTCTGTTTCCATAGTTAGCCAGTAATAACCTGCCCGCAGCAGTTTTCTCGTCATAGCATGCCCACCAGCATGTGTACCAAACGTACCCTCGTGTATCTCTTCCATGAGCAACTTCGCCTCTTTCTCGTCTACACAACGTAGCAATACCAAGTCATAGTTTCTTTTGTATAGGACACCGTCCGGGTTCAGATAGAAATTTCCAGCCAATCTCCTGAGAGTCTTCTGATCGCGACTGGATGCCCCAGCCGGGTACTCCTTGTTCTTCAGGAAATTCTGGATGTCAAAGTACCAGGGTTTATCATCAGATGCTTCGTCAATAGCGAATATGAAGGCGGGTCTGTCAAGCCGAGAGACAACAATCCGGGGATCCTCGTTCCATAAGTTAACTTTATACATGGAAGACAATGTCGCCAGGGCGTCAGCCATTTGATTTTCTGCTCGGGGCATATGATGCAACTCCACCTTGTCAAAGAAAGGCAAAAATCTCCTTGCATAATTCATATATGGTATCAAATTGGGCTGACGTGTCTCCCATTCTCCTTTTATCTGATTCACCACTAGAGCTGAGTCTCCATATACATCCAGATGTTTGATTCGTAAATCGATAGCATCTTTAAGGCCCATGATGCAAGCCTCATATTCAGCCTCATTGTTGGTAACCGGAAAGGTCAATCGAGCAATAAATGGGATGTGCGACCCCTGAGGAGTAGTAATAATTGCGCCTATTCCGCTACCATAGGAATTCACAGCTCCATCAAATATTAACTGCCACTTGGAACCCAATTCTGGTCCTTCGTCCGGCAACGGTTCTTCACAATCCTTCATCTTCAGGTACATGATATCCTCGTCAGGAAAATCAAACCTCATCGATTGGTAGTCCTCAACAGGCTGCTCCGCAAGGTACTCTGACAAGACGCTACCTTTAATAGCCTTCTGAGAAACATATTGAATATCATATTCGGTTAACACCATCTGCCATCGGGCAATTCTTCCGGAGAGTGCCTGCTTCTCAAACACGTATTTGATAGGATCCATCTTTGAAATGAGCAGGGTTGTATGATTTAGCATGTATTGCCTCAAACGTTTGGCGGCCCAGGCTAGCGCACAACACGTTTTCTCGAGCATTGAGTATATGGACTCACAGTCAGTAAACTTCTTACTCAAATAGTAGATCGCATGCTCTTTACGCCCTGTCTCGTCGTGTTGACCGAGAACACAACCCATACTTTCCTCAAGAACCGTCAAATACATAATCAAAGGTCTCCCGACCACTGGGGGTATCAAAACAGGAGGTTTCTGCAAGTATTGTTTTATTTTGTCGAACGCCTTTTGACAATTTTCATTCCAGGTCACAGCCTGGTCTTTCTTTAGCAGCTTGAATAAGGGCTCGCATGTTGCGGTCAGGTGAGATATGAACCGGGCGATATAGTTCAACCTCCCTAAGAACCCACGCACTTATTTTTCTGTTTTAGGCGTCGGCATTTCTTGTATTGCTTTTATTTTCGCAGGATCAACCTCTATTCCTTTTTCGCTCACGATAAACCCCAGTAGTTTACCCGATCTCACCCCGAAGGTGCACTTGTTAGGGTTCAGTCTCAGCCTGAACTTCCTAAGCCTCTTGAATAGTTTTAGCAGATTCACCAAATGTTCTTCCTCCGTCTGGGATTTGGCAATCATATCATCAACATAAACCTCGATCTCTTTATGCATCATGTCATGAAAGAGAGTCATCATAACACGTTGATCTGTTGCCCCAACATTCTTCAATCCGAAAAGGCATCACTTTGTAACAAAATGTTCCCCAGGGAGTAATGAAAGTAGTCTTCTCCATGTCTTCTGGCGCCATTTTGATCTGATTATAGCCCGAGAAGCCATCCATGAAGGAGAATATGGAGAATTGAGCAGTGTTATCAACCAGCACATCGATGTGAGGAAGTGGAAAGTCGTCTTTCGGGCTCGCTTTATTCAAGTCACGGTAGTCTACGCACATTCGCACTTTACCGTCTTTCTTTGGCACTGGCACGATATTAGCGACCCATGAGGGATATTTTGTAACAGCTAGGAAACCAGCATCCCACTGTTTTTGAACTTCCTCCTTAATCTTCACAGCCATGTCTGGTCTAGTTCTTCGGAGCTTCTTCTTAACCGGTAGGCATTCTTCTTTTACTGGCAGACGGTGAACAACCATATTCGTATCCAGCCCATGCATGTCCTCGTACGACCAAGCAAAAATATCACTGTACTCTTTGAGCATCTCAATCAACCTTTGCTTGACGTCGCTTTGCAGCGCAACCCCTATACGGATGTTCCTTTCAACCCCTTCCGACCCCAAGTTGATAATCTCAATGACCTCCTCGTGAGGCAGAATGATTCTTTCTTCTTGTTTCAACAACCAAGTCAACTTTTCTGGCACGTCGCCATCTTCGAAAATTTCTTCCTCAGCCTGAAATACCGGGTGCTCGAAGTCGAAGCGAGTCATAGGCGGTTCATAGATGTCATCTGAAATAGTAATCCTGCAAAGGAAATGGTTAAATGCTTCAAAACGTGTACAAAGCAAATAACCACGTTGCCATTTTATTGTAAAAGATAAAAACAGGAAAAACAGGGATCACAACATTTGCATATGAAAAAACGCCTTTATTCATGATTAAACAATGTAATGTACATAACAGAATGACCCTAAGCAAAATCATTGTGCCCCGGGTGGGACACAGGATTATTCAACAATTAAAAAAACAAATCATTACTGTTTAGTTGTCACAGGAACAGTCTCCTGAATAGACCAATTACAAAGCCCTTGTCCTGGCACGCCTGGCTTGATCCACGCGTCCATATCACAGTCGCTATCTCCTTCCTCAGAGTCAGAAACAACATTGATAGTCTCGAAGCATACTCCATTTTGTGTTATGGTTATCGGCCCTCTGGACCTGGGCGTTCCTGAAGAGGATGCTGATGACGAAGGATGATATCCAAGTCCGAACCTGTCGTTCTTCAACGGGAATCTCCAACACCTGACCCCAGCCCTTGGTTTGGCCTGTCTGCACTAGAGCCTGAGCCTCTTTGTACGACGACACTGCTACATCTGATATCTTGGGTACTGGAGCTTTGTCTTTAATCTTTAGCCCTTCAAATGCCTAACAGGGTGTTTCGTGGATTTCACCGTCAACTTCCACATATCTGAATGAAGACAGATGGCTAACCAGAATATCTTCTTCTCCACAAACAGTGACGACACTATCCCCAACCATATACTTCAACTTTTGGTGCAACGTGGATGTGACTGCCCCAGCGGCATGGATCCATGGGCGTCCGAGGAGATAACTATATGCTGGCTGGATGTCCATTATATAGAATTCAGTTTCAAATATTTCAGGCCCCACCTGTAATGGTAATGTTATTGATCCGAACACTGACCTCCTCGTTCCATCGAACACTCTTACCACTAAGTCACTGGGGGTGCAGAGAATCCCCCTGACATCCAACTTCACCATTGCTTTCTTCGGAAGTACATTCAAGGAAGATCCAGTGTCTACTAAAACATGGGACATGACTGTGCCCCTGCATTCAACTGATATGTGCAGCGCCATATTATGCTCTCTCCCCCTCGGGGTCAAATCAAAATCCGTAAATCCCAAACTATGGCCCGCATTAACATGCGCCATCACCCCTTCTAATTGATTCACCGAAACATCTTGGGGTACAAATGATGTGTCTAGGATCTTCAGCAAAGCGTTCCGATGAGCCTCGGAACATAATAGCAGTGACAAGATCAAGATCTTTGATGGCGTTTGCTGAAGGTGCTCTACGATTTTGTAATCACTTTTACGGATGAGCCTCATAAACTCTTCTACATCCTTAAGCGATGTTTCCTTTTCCTTTATCTGCGAGGGGCCACTCTCGTCTACCTTGGATTTCCCCTTTGCCAATCTTTCTGCCTCTACCTCAGGTGATGTGAAGATTCTCCCACTTCTGGTCATACCTCCTGTTCCGACCACATTATCTACAACCCCAGCTGGTTGTTTATATAGATAAGATATAGTGAAATAATTCATAGATATATCGATATATCGATGAATTATTTCGCTAAATTCATGATGCTTTATAGTAAGGTTAGGGTTGATCTTAACTCAATAGGAGGACTAAAACAATGATACCAATAGGAGAAAAAGGAAGAGATCAGATAATCAAAGTTAAAACACAATTTAGTCCAGCGCTACCGAAGAACTTAGAAAACTTATAAATATAAAACAGGTTAGGACAACTCAACTTATTAGATACGCAAGAAATAAACCACTTGAGTTCCTATATTTCTTTCTCGTTTGTTTCTATATCATTTATACTACGGGGTTGCATGGAGTTTAACCAGCTCATTATTTTTATTTGAAATATACAAGACAATATAATCCATGACTATAGTATTAGTATATCTATTTGAATTCTATTCTTTAATTTCTTATATTATAGTTAATATAATAATGAATTTGATTTGAAAAAGAAAAAAAAAAGAAATTCAGAATTGTTAAGTAAATTAAGAGAATTTTATATACAAAAATCAAAATGAGTGTTATTACTATTACTGATCAATAAAAATATCTACCAAAAAGAAGGGGGAGAGAAAAGCTTTGATTTTATGATATAAAAAAATTATACCTGTTATTTCACAAAAAAAAAAAATCCTGGATCAGTTGAATTTCAAGTATTCAATTTCACTAATAAGATACGAAGACTTACTTCACATTTTGAATCACACCCAAAAGACTATTTATCTTAAAGAGAAATTGAACTGATCCAGGGAAAACGGCAACGACTACAATATTTTGCATTTGCATGCAACACTTCTTAACACCTTTATATAGTCCTATCACTCAAATCCTCCAAAGTAACAACAAAAATAAACACGGGGATAAAGAAAGGAAACTCAAGCACAATATGTAGATAGTGTTTGGGAAACAAATCCAACAGTGTCAAAGAACATCATAGTTTTTTTGACACAAGAACATCATAGTTAAACAACTAAAAAATAGCATTCATTTATAAGTCAAGCTTAGCATGTCGTCTCTTGATTCTTTTCGACTTCCTTCGGGGTTCTTGTATCTGCTTCTTAGGTGGAGGCACAACAGAAGCCGAAGCATCACCAATGGGCAGGGAGACTATATCCAACACCAACTTATCATACCCCTCATTCATCACGGAAGCCAAATTACCGTCCGTCGAACAATCCTGCTCCCCTGAAGTCGAAATGTCATCCACCACAGCATTACTCGAACTATCATCCACCACAGCATCTAAAGTCGAACTGTCATCCACCACAGCATCTGAAGCCGAAATGTCATCTACCACAGCATTAGCCGAAATGTCATCCACCACAGTATCAACCTCTACTCCATGTTCACACCGTGGACAAACCGTTATCTAAAAAAAAATAAAAAATAAATTGATTTTGTTGCTAACCTTAATTATAAAGCTAAACAGACAAACTAACTATATAAATACTATGGCATCAATGGTGCTACAACTGAATAATGATGACAACAGTATAAAGGAAATCGGCAAAGTAGAATACTGAGGAAATGGAATAACGATTACAATAAGAAATAGAAGAAAAATACTAAACATTGGCATGGGCACATGACTTTGAGTCCAAGGCAGCAGCAATAACAACAACAACAACAACATGTTGCTTGTTCGGGAAAAAAAAACAGCAACATGATAGACCTAAGAAACTTAAACTGAAACGAGATCGAACAGTTGATACAATGATAGTACCTCTGAGGCTTCGATCATTTTCAACAGCCTCCAACCGTTCCATTTACTTTTGTAGCTTTGGATGGGAGGATGGATAAAAGCAAGGTCTGGAACTAGCGTTAAGGATTGTATTCTACTAAATAAAATTGCCTAACAATGATGTTAACATATATTATCAATAGCAGAAAAAAAATTGATGAGACATATCAGATATAAAAAAAATAAAAATGGACATTGAACTTAAATGAATTACCTCAAAAATTGGAGCGAACCCGCTGAAGACGTGTCGTACCCTACCCGACGCATTCTTTAAATTCTTAAGTTTCGCGAATGAGGCATGGAGATTATCAAAGATAGCTTTCGGCCAATTAACATTTCCTAAGGCGTCTAAGTTATCTACCATTGCCCAAGACGATGAACGCGGCACTCTCGGATTCAGGGGGCATAGTAAAATGAGTTCAATCAAAAAAAAAAAGAAAGAAGTTTTTTGAAATTTGTTTTGTTTTGCTCATCTGTTATGTCCATTTGTTCTAAAATAGTTTTAACATCTGATGTTTTTAATTTTTTGATTCTGGCAAGTTCAACTTTTTTTTCAAGTCAAAGATAAATTGAGGAAATTTTCCTTCATGAGAGATTGCTAAACTACTAGTTCCGGTGTTTTCCATACCAATAACATACGCTACCTCTTCAACACAAAAAGAAAAGGAAGCATAGTTGTTCAACGCAAAAACTTTCGATGTCGGTTCATAAATGTCACAGAAACTGGAAATCAATGTAGCAGAACTTTCTCTATCATTTTCTATTTCTAAGAAACCTATGAAAACAGAGTTGCTCATCAGAGCCTTTTTTTCAGGAGTTAAGTTACAGGTCATACACACGAGTGTTTGTAAGCTTGCACATAGCTTAACAAAAAATTAACAAAATAAACTACGGAACTTTCTCCAATGTGGCGTGTAACGCCGACTCTCAAAATTAAACATAAATTCCAACAACATACATAAATACTAAACACACAGTGGGTTTTTATCCTGCAAATAGCGGCCGCTCACTTTATGACTTATTTCCAAAATAAGGGTTTTTATCAATTTTTTCCATCCAAAACGCAAAAGCAGCCAAATAGCACTACCGATCCATTACGCCGCCGCTATTATCCTGCAAATAGCGGGCGCTATTTCCGCTTCTCTAAATAGCGGAAAGCGGCCTTATAGCATGGCGGAGAGGTGGTCTGACGCCACGCTATAGCGCCACTATTAACATCACACATTTTTTTGGTTAAAGTTTCATATAGCCCTCTTATTTCAAGTGCAGATGCTTAAAACTGGTGAAGAAGCATGGCCTGGAGATTTCACAGCCAGGTTTAGAACCTAATAAAGGGTTAACATGGCAAATGACAAAGAGAAGAGGAGATAAAGAAGTGCACAAGTAAGAACAATTAGAGCCTAATAGCAGTTTCTCGTGGTTCATACTTTTTGTGATAATGTGCATTAACTAACTATTTATTTTCGTGATTTTTATTAGAGTGACGGAGGAGAAACCAGGCTGGTGTTCTGACCCTCATTTACCTCTTTGTGCAGCGTGAGTAACTTTTAATGTAATGTATAAATATTGTATTATCTAGTCTTCTGGATTGTATCTAATTGTGTTTTCTGACACACGAATGCAGTTTTGTTGAAATTATGGCTCCAGTCTTCTTACGAGAAGCATGGCGTTGTGTGTGGCACATGATTCAGGTAGAATGGCTAATCCTAACCATTTTAAAAGTTTCCCCTAATTAGTTGTTAAATGATTTTTTAAGTACGTTATAAATTATAATTGTACAACTCTTGACTTGTAGAATGACTTAGTCCATGGGTGGGGCCTTGATTTTGCTGTTAGAAGATGCGTTGAGGTTAGTTTATTCCCACATTTTCTAAGTTCACGATTCTTACTTTTATGACATGGTCTTGGCAGCAGTACACACGGAAAACTAAAAATTGCAATCTAGACACGTGCTCGAGCTTTAAGCTAACTTCTTTTTCTTGATATAGCCCGCGCATGAGAAGATTGGAGTTGTTGATGCTCAGTGGATTATTCACCAAGGTGTTCCCACATTATCAAACTTCATAGTCACGAATGAAGCTGTAAGATTCTTATAAATTTTCATGTTCTTTGCAGGGTAAAACAGAAACCAGGAAAGCACCATGGCAGGGGGTATGTTTTAAATGTTTCATCTGATATGTTACCAGCTGTGATGCGAAGTAGTCTATATCATATGAATTTTGATTATAAAATTCGATTAATGCTTCCATGTTGATGGCAGGTGAGGGAAAAATGTAGGAGGGAGTGAACCATGTTCCAAAGTCATTTAGCGAATGCAAAACATGCGTATTTCAAGTCTGCAAGCAATCATATGTCAAATTCTACGACTCATTAGGAGACAAATATGGAAGCTTGACTTGTACACAACTATCGCCATGATATCTTTTGAGATTTCTTCTTATGTAACATTTACATGAAAGTTCTAGCTAGGGACCAAACTTAAATCTAATGTAGAACTTAAGAGATGAAGGTGATAAATTGAGGAAAGTTAATATTGCGTTGTGTCTTAAATAATTTGCAGTAGAGATTGCTTAATAGTGTGTAATCTTAATAGGTGGCTAGTTTTATTTTCGTATAATTGACTGTGAATCCTAACATTGCTCATAAAGTTTAAGAAAATATTGCGTTATAATAATAGTTGCCTAACGAGGTCATGAAAGCAGTGCACTTCTTGTCCTTCTCTGCCATAGGGATCTGGTTATATCCCAAGTAGGAGTCCATGAAGGATAGAAGTTTGAAACTGGCGGAGTTATCCACTAGCTTATCGATGCTGGGCAGGGGGTACGCATCTTTCGGGCAATCCTGGTTGAGATCAGTGTAATCAACGCACATTCTCCATTTTCCATTATGTTTTTTGACTAATACAATGTTGGACATCCAGGTTGTATACCTGGCTTTCGAGATAAATTTGGCCTCTAAGAGGTCTTTTACAATTTTATTCGCCGCTTCAGTCTTCTCGTCGGATTGCTTGCAACCGCATTGTGCTATCGCTCGAGCAGACGAGCCGATGGTGATCTGATGGAAAGCGATTTACGGGCTGAGGCTGGGCATGTCCGCGACGCTCCAAGAAAACAAGTCAGTGTTGTTCCTCAAGCAATTTTTTAGTTATTCTTTCACTTCATTTGGCAGTCCCGTGCCAATCCTAACTCCTCGGTTGGGGTCGTCCCGAACATGATCACCTCGAATTCTCCATATGGGGTTAGGCGTATAACAATCGAGAAGGACGAGTTGCCCATTGAGACTGAAGTATCTTCTTCACCTTCTTCTGGATCTGGCTGTCAAGGTCAATAGTATGAACTTTGAGCGTTGGCTTCTTTCCGGGCTGGCTTTCTTTGTTGGGAAGATCTTCATCTCTTTCCCGTTTATAAATCTATTGTGCTGCACTGATTGAACTTTGCCCTTTGGTAGCCATTTCGAAGAATCGTCTTGCAGCCTCGATGTCCTCGTGTAGAGTGGCGATATACCCCTTTTCAGTATAATACTTCATCTTAAGATGAATTGTGGAAGGGACAACAATTAGTTTGGTGAGTTCCGGTATCCCTAGGATGCATTGGTATAATGAGGGGCAGTCTATGACTAAGAATTGAGTCTTAATCTTTTTAGCATCATCCTCTTCTCCGAACGTAACTTGAAGCTCTACATATCCCCAAGGTCTAGCCGTGGCCTCGTTGAACCCTTGTAAATCTGACCCTACATATGGGGATATGTTCTTCTGATTGATTTTGAGGGTGCAGAATAGGCTGGTGTACATGATGTCCACCAAACTACCCCGATCGATAAGGATGGTGTACATGAAAGTCAGTGTGGGTTAACCTGGCTCTGATAAGAAGAGGGATGCAAGAGTTAGGGGAGCCTCCGGGGAGCTCTTCTCGGTAGAAAGTGATTGGCTGGGATCATCCTCAGAATTTTTCGAGTGTTGACACACGATATGGACTACAGTCGATCAGTTGTTCGAATTTTCTCTTTACTGATCCTACCGTGAGTTTGTTATATCCGCCGCAAGAAATAACCATTGTGCCGAGGAAGGCCTCCCAGGGGCTGTGTGTAGAAAAATATGCAGGCCCTTCGAACCCGTTGGGGATGAAAAAGTCCTCTGGTCGGGAGATAAACATGGCGACTAGAGGGGGAGGGCTAGAAGATGAGGCTTTCGTATCTTTCTTGGATTTCGACGTTTCTACTCGGGGGGTTCTCCTTTCTTCATATACTGCTTTAGGTGGCCCTCTTGTATGAGGATTTTAATAGCATTTTTCAAGTGGACGCAGTCTTCTATTACGTGGCTGTGGTTGCGGTGGAAGCGACAATATTTGCTTCGGTCGGTATTGCTCTTCGAAGCCGTTGGCTTAGGGAATCAGATGCTACCTTGCTTGAATTCGACGTTGATACATTCGGATAGAATAAGTTCGCGGGGAACGTTCAATAGGGTGTATTCGGTAAATCGATCTACAGGACCTTTGTGATCTCGGGGACGATCATCTCATCGCCTGTCTTTGTCTTGCTTGGAAGTTTATGCTTCGTCTCTCTTCGACGCTTTGGAACTCTCTTGGTCCGTTGAGTCTCTGGCCTTACACACGGCTTCCTTTTCTTTGTCTTGAATATATGATTATGCCCGACAGAGAAGCTCGGCTAGAGACCAAGGAGGATTGAGTCCTACTGTAACACCCCCTTCTATACCCCCAAATAAACAATAAATCATTTAAGCACATATTAAAATTTCATCAGAGTATAATTAAAACATGGTATAAAAGAGGTATGTAACATCACACACAAAATTGAAACATGCAACACCTGCTCTATAGAGAAGCTCGGCTAGAGACCAAGGAGGATTGAGTCCTACTGTAACACCCCCTTCTATACCCCAAATAAACAATAAATCATTTAAGCACATATTAAAATTTCATCAGAGTATAATTAAAACATGGTATAAAAGAGGTATGTAACATCACACACAAAATTGAAACATACAACACCTGCTCTATAAAAGACATGCAACAGTGGGGTAGCTATCAACAGAGGAACTTAGTCCTTACACCCACATCTCAATATTTAGAATTAAAAGCGGAAAATCTAAACATTGAACCATTTTAAACATATAGTCATATAAATACATATCATCCAGTTTGATTCACCACACCATTCATGTTTACACAAACATTTGTCAGCAGATACATACACAAATGTATCACAAAAGAATGCTATACAATCCTAACTACCCGGTGCTACATATCAGAGCTAACCGACCAAAAGAATGAAGCTATATTTCACAAAAGACCTCCAGCAAACCTAATGTGCAATGCCTCATAGAGCATTATAAAACAGCAGAAGGGTGAGAAATATTATCATAATGATCAATGCATATAATTATATATATATATATATATATATATATATATATATATATATATATATATATATATATATATATATATATATATATATATATATATATATATATATATATATATATATATATATATATATATATATATATATATATATATATATATATATATATATATATATATATATATATATATATATATATATATATATATATATATATATATATATATATATATATATATATATATATATATATATATATATATATATATATATATATATATATATACAAGCATAGAATACACATATTCCACATTTCTCACCATAATTCATTATCAACATCATATACATCACAGTATATGTATAAACAAATATGGATAATCACCAAAGATGTTTCATCATGCACACATCCATAATCCTCAATTCAACAATTCATACACAAGCATACTTTCATATAACAAAGATATATATGCCATGTGACTCAATGCAACTCATGCCATGTGGTACCAACACTTGTTATCATTTTTCGATTTTTACATTTAAACCGTGTCTGTTCCCTAGACCGATAACAACAAAAGCCCATTCCCTAAGCTTTTAAACCCCGCTCTAGGTTTGAGACAAGTCACTAGCCTCCACTAGACTAGCAAGCATTGCCTTTTGACACAAATGATGCGTATGCAATCAACAATCATATGCACTTAAGACCATTCTCGCATCTTAATCCCATGCATACTCAATAATTCATCAAACAAGAATTATAACATGATTGCACACTCACACATCATATCAAAGTATTCATGCTTACAACATCATCACATTTATCAAGCAATACACACATATTCACAATATGTTCTCATGCATTATTCACAATATTGCATACAATCAATATGCATTCACATCATCATGCTAAACGGCAACAACTTCATCACAAATCATCATGCATTTTTAATCAATTTAAACAATGCATTATATATGCCAAAAGGCCACATTTCATAATCGATTCCACAATCTAGGATTCACGCCATACGGCTACCCACAACATATATATCACAGCAGTACACAAACTATTCATTTCCGATAAGGATGGAACACAATTGGACCAAACAATCAACATCGGATGGAAAACACAAAGAAATAAGAATGTTGTCACGCTCGCTGGCTTGCTCGCCTAGCGAGTTCCTGGCGAACACTCGCTACCCGTTCGCCTAGCGAACAAGCTCGCGAAGGCAAACATAAGCTACTGTAAGGCTTCGCCACCTACTCGCTGGGGGCTTCGCCTAGCGAACCCCTCGCTACCTCGCTCGCTACCAGCGAAGAAGGTCAATTACATTCTGTCCAAGTCTGAGACCATTCGCTACTAGCTCTCTACAGCAAACACTCACGACCTGCTCTTCTAGCGAAGGTGCTAGCAAACGTCTGCGATGTTCAAAACCCCAACTGTCCAAAACTCTCTGAAACTCCCAAAACCACCCGATTTAATTCCAATGATTTCCAATAGTCTTAGCCTAACATTCCTCGACTAATTTACACCATTAATTCCAGATTCTAACCGTTAAAACATCGATTATACCGATTAAATCCATTTCTGCCCTAGAATGGAAAATGGAGAAAAACATCCAAACAATCCACACATAATCATACATATTGACAAGATAATGATATTTCACACCCTTACCTTGATTAAATCGAAAGCTAGAAGTTGTTATTGAGCTTTCCAATATTTTCCTTCTTCTCCTTCTCTTTTCTCCTCTTCCTCTTTCTTTCTCTTCTCTTTCTCTTATGTTTCTATTATTTCCTTTTCCTTCCACTTTTCCTTATATGTCTTTCTATTCCATTTCCTTCCATCATATTTCTCCTCTCAAATATCTACCAATAATTCCAATGATTAAAATCATTCAAATAAATCAATTAATTAATGCGAATAATTAATTATTAAAAATTGAGTCGTTACAACCCTCCCCCACTCTAGGAATTTTTGTCCTCGAAAATATTACCTGTTTCAAACAACTCTGGATAAGACTCCCTCATCTGGCCCTCAAGCTCCCAAGTCACATTTCCACCATCCGGTCCTCCCCAAGCGACCTTCACCAAAGCAATCTCTTTACCTCGAAGTTGCTTCAACTCCTGACCCTCTATCCGCATAGGTGATGTCTCCACAGTCAGGTTATCTCTCACCTGCACATCATCTACTTGGACTACATGAGACGGATCCGCAATGTACTTCCTCAACTGAGATACATGGAACACGTCATGGAGGTTAGCAAGCGACGACGGTAAAGCAACACGATTGGCTACCTCTCCTATCTTCTTCCAAATCTGATAAGGACCAATGAAACGCGGCGTCAACTTACGCGACTTCAATGCCCTACCAACACCAGCCATCGGAGTGACCCGAAGAAACACGTGATCTCCCTTCTGAAATTCAAGTGCTTTCCTCCTCTTATCATGATAACTCTTTTGACGACTCTGAGAAATCTTTATCTTCTCTTGAATCATCTTAATCTTATCGGTAGTTTGTTGGACTATCTCGGGTCCAACCACAGAACTCTCTCCCGACTCATACCAACATAATGGCGTCCTACACCGTCTACCGTACAATGCTTCAAACGGTGCTATACCAATACTCGAATGAAAACTATTGTTGTAAGTAAATTTAATCAAAGGTAAGTAGCTATCCCAAGCTCCTCCCTTCTCCAACACACAAGCTCTCAAAAGATCCTCAAGTGACTGAGTTGTTCTCTCAGTCTGACCATCGGTCTGCGGATGATAAGCCGAACTCAAACGCAACTTCGTACCCATAGCCCTTTGCAAACTCTCCCAAAATCTCGAAGTAAACCTCAAATCTCTATCTGACATACTACTAGACAGAATACCATGCAAACTGACAATCCTTTTGATGTACAACTTTGCCAATCTCTCTAACGGGTAATCCATTCGCATAGGAATAAAGTGAGTAGATTTGGTCAATCTATCCATAATAACCCAAATAGATTCAAAATTACTCGGCGTCCTTGGTAAACCAGATACAAAATCCATAGAAATGCTATCCCATTTCCACTCAGGAATAAAAAACGGTTGCATCAAACCCGACGTTTCTGATGTTCAATCTTTGACTTCTGACAAGTCAAACAAGAATACACAAACTCGGCAATATCCTTCTTCATACGAGGCCACCAAAATACTTTCCTCAAATCTTGATACATCTTAGTAGCACCCTGATGAATACTCAATCCACTACGATGCCCTTCCTCAAGAATACTCTTCTTCAGCTCAATAACATCAGGAACACAAACTTTATCACGACACCTCATGATACCATTTTTATCAATCCGAAAATCACCACCTTGACCTTGATTGCTCAAAGTCAACCGATCAACTAAACTCAAATCAAATTTCTGTCCTTCTCGAATCTCGTCAAGAATACCACTAGTAAGCTTTAGCATACCAAGCTTAACTCCGTAAGAAGTCTTCTCACACACTAAGCTCAAATCGCGAAATCGCTCGATCAATTCCAACTCTTTCATCATCATCATCGACATATGCAACGATTTCCTACTCAATGCATCATCTACCACATTCGCTTTACCCGGATGGTAATTCAAACCAAAATCACAATCCTTCAGAAGTTCCAACCATCTCCTCTGCCTTGTATTCAATTCTTTCTGACCAAAGAGATATTTCAAACTCTTATGATCACTAAGTACCTCAAATCTCGAATCAAACAAATAATGCCTCCAAAGTCTCAGCATAAATACAACAACGACCAACTCTAGGTCATGCGTCGGATAATTCTTCTCATGCACTTTGAGTTGCCTCAAAGCATAAGCCACAAATTGTTTATCTTGCATCAACACACCTCTTAAACCCATCAAAGAAGCATCATAATACACAACAAACGGTTCTGCCGGATTTGACAAAATCAAAACAGGAGCTGTCGTCAATCTTCTCTTAAGCTCTTGAAAACTTTCTTCACACTTTGCATCCAAAACAAAAGCTTGACTTCTCCTAGTCAACTGCGTCAACGGTAATGATAACTTGGCAAATCCTTCAATGAACTTCCGATAATATCCCGCCAAACCAAGAAAACTTCTAATCTCAAAAACTGATTTCAGAGTCTCCCATTGCGATACCGCTTCAACCTTCGACGGATCAACTGCAATACCTCTACTCGAAATCACATGACCAAGGAAACTCACTTCCTTCAACCAAAATTCACACTTAGACAGTTTAGCATATAACTGCTTCTCTTTCAGCACGGATAACACAATCCTCAGATGCTCGGCATGTTCTTCTTCACTCTTCGAATAAATTAAAACATCGTCAATGAACACCACCACAAACTTGTCCAAATAAGGATGGAAAATCCTGTTAATGTAGTCCATAAATACACTTGGTGCATTAGTCACACCAAATGGCATCACAAAATACTCATAATGTTTATACCTTGTTCTAAAAGCAGTCTTCTGAATATCCTCAGCCTTCACACGAATCTGATGATACCCAGATCTCAAATCTATCTTACTGAACACACTCGCACCAACCAACTGATCCATCAAATCATCAATCCCCGGAAGTGGGTACTTATTCTTGATAGTCACCTTGTTCAATTGTCTGTAGTCCACACAGAGTCTCATAGAACCTTCTTTCTTCTTAACTAACAACACTGGTGCACCCCACGGTGACACACTCGGACGAATAAACCTTTTCTCAAGTAGGTCCTCAAGTGGACTCTTCAACTCTTTCAACTCCGATGCGGACATATGATATGGAGCCATCGATATCGGACTAGTTCCAGGAGTTAAGTCGATCGTAAACTCCACTTCTCGTTCCGACGACAAATATATTATCTCCTCAGGAAAAACTTCCAGAAAATCATGGACAATTGGTAAAACATCAACTGTTCCACTTTCACCAATGTTCAAAGTTGCCCTCAGCAAAAGTACCTTTGCACCATCTTGTACTGATTCTTTCACTTGCTTAGCAGTCATAAACAAATCTCTTTCATCATCAGGTTCAGGAAAAATAACCATTTTGTCAAAATAGTTAATATAAACACGATTGAATTCCAACCAGTTCATCCCAAGAATAACATCAAGTTGATCTAAGTGAAGACACGCTAAATCAACTCCAAAGTCTTTACTAAAAATACTCAACGGACAATTCAAACACACATACGGGGTAGTTACTGAACCCATAACAGGAGTATCAATAACCATACCACTACTCATATTCGACAACTCAAGATTTAATCTCTTAGCACAATCCAAAGAAATAAAAGAATGTGTAGCTCCAATATCAATTATAGCGATCAAAGGTATACCATTAATGAAACACGTACCTCGGATCAATCGATCTTCACTAGCAGTCTCCGATCCTGATAGAGCAAACATTTTCTCATTCCCTTGAGTCTTCTTTGACTTGTCACACTTGGTACTAATGTGTCCTTGCTCACCACAACTGTAGCAAGTCACATTCGCACCACCCCTGCACTCAAGAGCTTTGTGGCCTGGCTTGCCACACTTGAAACATTTCGGCTCGATGCTTTTGCACTCAGGAGCATGATGTCCTTCTCCACCGCATCTAAAACACTTCACCGGAGTAGGAGTTCCTCCCCCACTCAGCTTCTTTCCATAACCAGCTTTCTGTTTCCCCTTATCAGTAGGAGTCACATACAACTTCCCTTTGAATTGGCCTTTTCCCTTCTTGTTATTCAAACTCTTGTAGTGACTAGACCGAGCCCTACTATCTTCATCATAAATTCTACTATTGTTCACCAACTCAGAAAAATCTCCTAATTTCCCGATAACCAATGACTTGCTTGATTTCAGGTCTCAAACCATTCACAAACTTAAGACACTTGGAGCTCTCAGCATTAGCAGTGTTGTAATAAGGACAAAACTTAATTAGTTCCTCAAACCTGGCCGCATACTCGACTATAGTTGAGTTACCCTGCTTCAGCTCAAGGAATTCAATTTCCTTCTTACCATGCACATCCTCTGGAAAATACTTCTCCAGAAATGCCTCTCTAAAAACATCCCAAGTAACCACAGTCTCATCCTCTTCAAACCTCTGGTGAGTATTACCCCACCAGTCCTCAACTTCCTCTTCAAGCATATGAGTGCCAAACTGCACCCTCTACGCATCCGAACAGTTCATGACTCGAAAGATCTTCTCAATTGCTTTCAGTCATACTTGTGCTTTGTTAGGTTCATGGGTTCCTTTGAAAATTGGCGGATTGTTCCTTTGAAACCTTCCCAAAACACGAAACTCGTCATCAGCATTATTTCCAGCATTCACATTGGCTTGAGGATTCTGCCCAATTGCTCCAGCCAACATCGCCAAAGCCTCAGCAATCGCTTCATCATTCCTGCCTGCAACTATTGTTCTTGATTCCCACAACAAATCCTCGTTAGAACAACCATATGAATAGTGCTACACACACATACCAAATGCACAAAGGAATGAACACATTAACAACTTGGTCGACTGACCGACCAGCTCTGATACCACTAATGTAACACCCCTTTCTATACCCCATATAAATAATAAATCATTTAAGCACATATTAAAAATTCATCAGAGCATAATTAAACATGGTATAAAAGAGGTATGTAACATCACACATAAAATTGAAACATACAACACATGCTCTATAAAAGGCATGCAACAGTGGGGTAGCTTTCAACAGAGGAACTTAGTCCTTACACCCACATCTCAATATTTAGAATTAAAAGCGGAAAATATAAACATTGAATCATTTTAAACATATAGTCATATAAATACATATCATCTAGTTTGATTCACCACACCATTCATGTTTACATAAACATTTGTCAGCAGATACATACACAAATGTATCACAAAAGAATGCTATACAATCCTAACTACCCGGTGCTACATATCAGAGCTAACCGACCAAAAGAATGAAGTTATACTTCACAAAAGACCTCCAGCAAACCTAATGTGCAATGCCTCATAGAGCATTATAAAACAGCAGAAGGGTGAGAAATATTATCATAATGATCAATGCATATATATATATATATATATATATATATATATATATATATATATATATATATATATATATATATATATATATATATATATATATATATATATATATATATATATACAAGCATAAAATACACATATTCCGCATTTCTCACCACAATTCATTATCATCATCATATATATCACAATATATGTATAAACAAATATGGATAATCACCAAACATGTTTCATCATGCACACATCCATAATCCTCAATTCAACAATTCATACACAAGTATACTTTCAGATAATAAAGATATCTATGCCATGTGACTCAATGCAACTCATGCCATGTGGTACCAACACTTGTTATCATTTTTCGGTTTTTACATTTAAATTGGGTCCGTTACCTAAACCGATAACAACAAAAGCCCATTCCCTAAGCTTTCAAACCTCTATCTAGGTTTGGGACAAGTCACTAGCCTCCACGAGACTAGCAAGCATTGCCTATTGACACAAATGATGCGTATGCAATCAACAATCATATGTACTTAAGACCGTTCTCGCATCTTAATCCCATGCATACTCAATAATTCATCACACAAGAATTATAACATGATTGCAGACTCACACATCATATCAAAGTATTCATACTTACAACATCATCACATTTATCAAGCAATGCACACATATTCACAATATGTTCTCATGCATTATTCATAACATTGCATACAATCAATATGCATTCACATCATCGTGCCAAACGGCAACAACTTCATCATAAATTATCATGCATTTTTAATTAATTTAAACAATGCATTATATATGCCAAAAGGCCACATTTCATAATTGATTCCACAATCTAGGATTCACGCCATACGGCTACCCACATCATATATATCGCAGCAATACACAAACTATTCATTTCCGATAAGGATGGAACACAATTGGACCAAACAATCAACATCGGATGGAAAACACAAAGAAATAAGAATGTTGTCACGCTCGCTGGTTTGCTCGCCTAGCGAGTTCCTAGCGAACACTCGCTACCTGTTCGCCTAGCGAACAAGCTCGCGAAGGCAAATAGAAGCTACTGTAAGGCTTCGCTACCTACTCGCTGGGGGTTTCACCTAGCGAACCCCTCGCTACCTCGCTCGCTACCAGCGAAGAAGGTCAATTACATTCTGTCAAAGTCTGGGACCATTCGCTACTAGCTCGCTACAACGAACACTCGCGACCTGCTCGCCTAGCGAAGGTGCTAGCGAACGTCTGCGATGTTCAAAACCCCAACTGTCCAAAACTCTCCGAAACTCCCAAAATCACCCGATTTAATTCCAATGATTTCCAGTAGTCTTAGCCTAACATTCCTCGACTAATTTACACCATTAATTCCAGATTCTAACCGTTAAAACATCGATTATACCGATTAAATCCATTTCTGCCCTATAATGGAAAATGGAGAAAAACATCCAAACAATCCACACATAATCATACATATTGACAAGATAATGATATTTCACACCCTTAACTTGATTAAATCGAAAGCTAGAAGTTGTTCTTGAGCTTTCCAAGCTTTTCCTTCTTCTCCTTCTCTTTTCTCCTCTTCCTCTTTCTTTCTCTTCTCTTTCTCTTATGTTTCTCTTATGTTTCTATTATTTCCTTTTCCTTCCACTTTTCCTTATATGTCTTTCTATTCTATTTCTTTCCATCATATTTCTCCTCTCAAATATCTACCAATAATTCCAATGATTAAAATCATTCAAATAAATCAATTAATTAATGCAAATAATTAATTATTGAAAATTGGGCTGTTACACCTACTGCCTTGCAGAAGTCGTTTTTCGGCCTCAATCGCTTTTCTAGCAGATGCTTTTTCATATGGTCGGTTGTGCAGATTTCAACCGCTTCCTTAGTGAACCTGTCAACGTAATTGCGCAGAGGTTCGTCCCTACCCTTAATGATACCTTCAAGCATAGCTTTGGATTTTGGGTGGCGCTTGGAGGTAGTAAAGTGCGGGGCAAATTGCTCTTTAAGACTCCTCCATGACGTGATCGAGCCCCGAGGAAGGCTCTTGTACCAAGTCATAGCCCTTTTTCTAAGGGTGGTGGAGAATAACCTGCATTTGATCGTTCCAGGGACATCGTGGTAGTGCATCATGGCCTCAATGTTTTCTATGAGGTCACCAGGGCCGGTGGTACCATCACAGAGAGCTAGAGGAGGAGGTTTCTCCAGTCCGTGCGGACTGCGGATGTCCATGATTTCTTGTTACAGGGGACCACTTGCGTTGTCTTCGTCACTCGCGTTAGGCGACCTGCTGAACGAATAACTGTATCCTCGACTCCTGCTGCGTCGAGGAGAACGTTTATGTCGGCTTCGATGCTCTTCTCGAGGCTTTTCGGAAGGCCTGCTATTTTTGGATACGGGGGAGTGTCTGAATTTTCGAGGAGGGGTATGATCGCACTTTTAAATGGTCTAATGTCCACGCTTCTCCATTTGGATCATTCTTTGACAGGGAAGATGCTTCTAGATTCGTCTCAGCGATGCTTCTGGCGAGGGGAATGTGACTGGCGAGATGGGCTGAGGGATCCCCGCAAGGGAGGTTGTTCTCCGATGGTGTTTTCCAGCATGTGGATTTTTTCTCCTTGTTGAAAGAGCAAATAATTGGATTTGTTGAGGGCAGCAGTGAGGGCCGCTGGGCAAGGGTCAACATCTTGTGGGATGGTGATAGGTCCGTATACATGGTCAAAACTTTGGACACGAGACTTCACATTGTCAGGAGATGCTGGTTTTCTGTCCTTGTGATCAATTTCTTCGGTGGTAGCTCCGGGGATGAGGGTTTCGCCACAACCCAGAACAGTAACGAGGGAACCTTGCTAGACATCATTACGATGGGAGGCCAAGATAATGAAGGTTCAGAGAGGTAACTTTGGTCTTTTGTTTGGGAATATTGGGAAATCTTGGTTAAAAAATACGGGGGAGCTGGTTTTCCCACAGACGACGCCACTGATCTGATGTGATCAGAATGAATCGTCTTGGCCTTCAATTTAGAGCAACAACAGTGGTTATAGGAGAGGAGGGGGTGTACCTGCAAGGTACTCCGATGCCAAAGTAAATGTTTAAGCTAAAGAGAGAAAACAAGTATGAGTATTTAGGTATTGAGCAAGAATGATTAGAATACCTGACCCTCTCAAGAGAGAGGGTATTTATAAGATTCCCCCCAGCGTGGGGCCAAAGTCCCACATGTGACTGAAATATCTGGTCGACCAATGAGGGACTGCCAGATGGAAGATCTAGCGTATGATCTTTGACCTGACTCAACTGCCTCCGTGACTTTCGGAGAAGCAATTGGTCGCGTGAACTGTCAAGCGCGCGAGGGACATGTCCCCAACGACTATGTGCTCCAACGTCTATATTGTGTCCAACGACTATATTGTTCCCAACGATTATATTGTGTCCTATGGTCGCATTGGACCTGGCCTCAAGTTAGACTGGATTGGGCCTTGCTCAACTGTGGGGCAGATACCAATCCAGTCCAAAACACTTATGCATTAAAGTTTTCCACATAAAATACTTTTGTTCCATCCATTATCAAATAATAATTATGAATAAACTTTTTAATCGAAATTTAATTTTAATTTGCAATTAACTCTTTTTCACTACTCCAAACTCTAGTTGACTCTTAAGCTAATCATTCTATTCACACATTTGGGAACAAATCTCTTATTATATCACATATTTAAAAGATCTAATTAGTATGTCACATCATGTTGTTACACTACATACTAATGTGCTAATATGATTGAAGGTTCTTATAAGATTTGTTTACACAATTAGTATTAACAAACTCATATTAATTATTACTCTAAAAAGAAAAATAATAATTATATAAGACCACCTAAATCATTACAATGAGAGTAATATGTTTTACAAAGAGACAAGTAAGTTTCAACAATATATGAGATCATGAGTGAAAAGAGAAAACTACTTTATATAGCTATAAAATTTTCCAATTAATTTTATTTTGCTATCAATTTGTCTATTTCAGTTAGCCAATTAGGCCCTATTTATAGGCAAGCCCATGGCCCATGGGCCCATCCCATAACCCATCTCCATTATTCCTTCACCAACTTCACCTCTTCATTTCCTCTGATTATGTAATTGTGTCTTTATTGATGAAACCAATAAAACCTAGTCAAAGGGGCAGTGTAGGACCCACTTTCAAACCCTAAAATCTTAAAAACCCCATTTGATAAAATCTTTTCACGTCCACTAGGAAAGTTAAAGATTACTATTAGATTAGATTAGATTCCCTCACTCTTTTTTTGGCGGGTAAATCCCTAATTTTTTGCCCCAAAAAAAAACTAAAATAAAAATCCAAACTTTTTATTTTTTTTCCCATTTTACCCTTTTTATCTTGCATCCAATTTAGAATGCAGCTACTTAAAAAACCTCAAAAGATGAAATTCAAACACAACTTTACTTTAAAAAAAACACTCGTACAAATTTAAAACTAGGTTTTTTTTTTAAGGTCTTTCATTGTCACATGTCTGCTAAAAGACACTAACTAAAAGGACAAAGGTATAGTTTTTTTAAGGTTTGTTGGCATTAAGCATTAAAGCAAATGATGGGTTATTTACTGATTTCAGAAATTTCAATTCTTTTTTTTAGTTTAGAAAAAGATATTACTCCTTCCATCAAAGCTTTTTGATACCAAAAAAAGTTCATGGGTCCCTTCTTCTTTATTGCAACATCGATTTCAAATTGAGTATTCATTACCCTTTTTGTTTCATGAGTTGGTTGTAGCCACCACAATGCTGCTTCTTTGTACCTTAGTTATGAGGTTTTGAATGGTTTGAACTTTGTTATGAGTTCTAAAGTTTGATACTTGAAGGTAGGGTTTTTTGTTGCAGACTAAATTGTACTTGAAAGAAATTATTTTGGTTAGAAATATGAATATTATGTTTTTATGTTTTCAGATCTCTAAAAATGTACTCTTTTTTGTTTTTCTGGTTAAGTTCAGTGCATTTATGTTTTTGTTTACTATGTGTAGTTATTGTTTTGTCTCTGTTAAATCTACATTGCATTAGTACAATCTATGTTTTTAAAAGATAAGCTTCTGGTTTACTTTGGTGGTTGTTTAGCATTTTATGACTCCAAAGTTTTTTTTTTAAATTTTAAATATCTTGTAAAATGCTGTTTTTTCTTTTTCTTGCAGAAGATTAGGTCAGTGTGAGTTTGAAGAAGCTAGATTGGGTTCTTTGGGTTTTTGAAGATTGAGCTTACTTGTTACTTCTATGTTGCTACTATCTTCCACAAGAACACAAAAAGGGTATTTTGGAAATTTTATTTGTACATGTTTGTTGGTAGTTGTGAAAAATACTAGTTGATATATCCTTTTGAGCTAGAAGAGTGAAAGCTATGAAGCTCTTTACTCTTTTTGTGTTATCTTTATCTTTCTTTACCATTATGGGTCAGCTTCCTTCACAGGACATTTTAGCATTGTTGGAATTTAAGAAATGCATCAAGCATGACCCTACTGGTTATGTCCTGAATTCATGGAATGAAGAATCCATCGACTTTGACGGTTGTCCGTCTTCATGGAACGGTGTTCTTTGCAACGGTGGTAATGTTGCCGGTGTTGTCCTTGATAACTTAGGTCTCTCTGCCGATACTGACTTGAGTGTTTTTTCAAATCTGTCGAAGCTTGTGAAACTTTCCATGGCCAACAATTCCATATCAGGAAAGTTACCTGACAGTGTTGCCGATTTCAAAAGCCTTGAGTTTCTTGATATTTCTAATAACCTCTTTTCCTCGTCCTTACCGGATGTAATCGGTAAATTTGATAGCTTACAGAATCTGTCATTGGCTGGAAATAACTTTTCCGGTCCAATTCCGAATTCTATTTCAGAGATGTCTTCTATCAAATCTTTAGACTTGAGCTGCAACGCCTTTTCTGGAGTGCTTCCGCAATCATTGACTAAGCTGGATAGTCTTGTATCTCTTAATGTGTCTCATAATGGCTTCACTGGAAAAATTCCCCGAGGTTTCGAGCTTATTTCCGACCTTGATAAACTTGACTTGCACGGGAATATGCTCGCCGGTACTTTAGATCTTGAATTCATGCTTTTATCAGGTGCTAGCTATGTTGATTTAAGTGATAACATGCTGCTGAGTTCCGATTCTGGAAAATTTCTTCCGCAAATATCTGAAAGTATTAAGTATCTGAATCTAAGCCATAATCAGCTTACCGGTTCATTGGTTGGTGGAGCTGAGCAACCGGTTTTCCAAAACTTGAAGGTGTTGGATCTCAGTTATAACCAATTGAATGGTGAATTACCTGGATTCGATTTTGTTTACGATCTCCAAATCCTTAAGCTTAGCAACAATAGATTTTCAGGATTTATTCCTAGTGGCTTACTTAAAGGAGATTCTTTGGTTTTAACTGAACTTGATTTGAGCGCCAACAATCTCTCAGGTAGAGATCGTTAATTTCTGATTTTTCTTTTTACATCAAAATGGTTTCACTTTCTGTCTTATTTTGCTATTAATCTAATATTTAAATTGTCTTGCAGGGCCACTGAGTATTATTACATCTACGACACTTCACTTTCTGAATATCTCGTCGAATGGTTTCACTGGCCAGCTGCCGCCGCTGACTGGAAGTTGCGCTGTACTTGATCTGTCAAATAACAAATTCGAAGGAAATTTAACGAGGATGTTTAAATGGGGGAACATAGAATATCTCGACCTCAGTCGGAATCGTTTGACTGGGAACATCCCCGAGGTAACTCCTCAGTTTTTGCGATTGAATTATTTGAACTTATCTGGTAATGATCTCGGTGACAACCTTCCAAAGGTGTTAACACGGTATCCAAAGCTTAGAGTGCTTGATATCAGTTCCAACCAATTAAAAGGCTTTCTTCTACCAGATTTTTTCACAATGCCAACATTACAAGAGCTTCATCTCGAAAATAATTTGATCGATGGTGGCATCAATTTGTCATCTACTCTTGATCAATCTCATCTTCAAGTTCTTGATCTTTCTCACAACCAGCTTAGTAGCTTTTTTCCCGATAAGTTTGGATCGTTAACTAGCTTGAGAGTGCTCAATATTGCCGGAAATAAATTTGCTGGCTCTCTTCCAACTACTATTTCTGACATGAGTTCTCTAAACTCCTTGGATATATCAGATAATCGTTTTACCGGTCCACTTCCAAATAACATGCCAATTGGACTCAAAGAGTTCAATGCTTCGGAAAATGATCTATCTGGAGTTGTCCCAGAAATTCTTAGGAAGTTCCCGACTTCTTCTTTCTTTCCAGGAAATGCTAAGTTACATTTTCCAAATGGTCCTCCTGGATCAACCGTTTCACCAGCCGATAGTTCCAAGGGGAGGAAGTCGATGACCACGGTTGTTAAAGTAATTATTATAGTGTCATGTGTGGTTGCTCTCTTCATATTAATCTTACTGGCTGTCTTCATACACTACATACGTATGTCAAGATCATCTACTCAAGAATATGATACAAGTAAGGATATCCGCGGGCGCCCTCAACCGGTAATCTCTGGACCTATTCGTCCGACAGAGAGAGGCGCCCCTTTGGTTGTATCTGCTGAAGATCTCGTAGCCTCACGTAAAGGATCACCATCAGAAATAATTAGCCCTGATGAAAAAACTGCAGCTGTAGCTGGATTCTCCCCTTCTAAACACAGCCACTTTTCATGGTCACCAGGATCTGGCGATTCATTGACTGCCGAAAATCTTACAAGACTAGATACAAGGTCTCCAGATAGGTTGATTGGTGAGCTGCATTTTCTTGATGATACAATATCGCTGACACCTGAGGAGCTATCAAGGGCACCAGCTGAAGTTTTGGGAAGAAGTAGTCACGGTACGTCTTACAAGGCAACTTTGGATAATGGCGTGCTGTTAAGAGTGAAGTGGTTGAGAGAAGGAGTGGCAAAACAAAGGAAAGAATTTGTTAAAGAGATAAGAAAGTTTGCAAACATCAGGCATCCAAATGTCGTCGGTTTGAGAGGTTATTATTGGGGTCCTACGCAGCACGAGAAGCTCATTCTTTCAGATTACATTTCACCAGGAAGTCTTTCAAGTTTTCTTTATGGTAATATCTTACTTCTTTTTATTATATTTGATTGTGCTGCTAATAGATGTTTCATGTTTCAACCATTGTATCTGTTTGTTATTATTCTTAAAATATTTTAAGTTTGAACTTATCGACAAATTGAAATTCTCAGATCGACCAGGAAGAAATGGTCCACCGTTAACATGGGCTCAGAGGCTCAAAATAGCAGTTGACGTAGCACGTGGTCTGAACTATCTCCATTTCGACCGAGCTGTACCTCATGGGAACCTTAAAGCTACAAACGTCCTGTTAGACACACCTGATATGAACGCACGCGTTGCTGACTATTGTCTTCACCGACTTATGACTCAAGCTGGTACTATTGAACAGATTCTTGATGCTGGAGTCTTAGGTTATCGTGCACCAGAGTTAGCCGCTTCCAAGAAGCCAATGCCGTCCTTCAAGTCAGATGTCTATGCTTTCGGCGTGATACTTTTGGAGCTTTTAACCGGAAGGTGTGCTGGTGATGTGGTATCCGGCGAAGAGGGAGGTGTTGATCTTACAGATTGGCTAAGATTACGAGTAGCAGAAGGTCGAGGCTCGGAGTGTTTTGATTCCACTTTGATGTCAGAAATGGGAAATCCAGTTGTAGAGAAGGGAATGAAAGAGGTCTTAGGAATAGCGATCCGATGTATTCGATCGGTTTCTGAAAGGCCTGGTATCAAGACTATATATGAAGATCTTTCTTCTATATAGTTTGGTGGCTCATGTTAACTACTTGGAATGGAACTTTGACATGTCATGGGAATCAATGTCTCATTGGTATCATCCTATGTCTGTTTAGAGCATGGCTTTTTAACATGTTTGTATTAACCATTTTTTCTTGATGTAAAGCACATACATGGCTAGTACATGGTTGGAAATGACCATTTGTTTGCATGTACAAGAAATGAAAGGTTTAGTAGTTCTATTTTTGGTTCATTTTAGAACAAGTGTTTTTTCTAAAATGTTATTTGCAATAATTCACTTTATGCTTTCTTTTTTCACCTCACATGGTATCATTTGAATCTTATTTTATTTCATATTTTTTTTTCTCTTTCACTTTGCTTTTTCACCCCACCCCTAATTTTGCATCTTTAAAGATCTTTTACAAAATAAAAGACCTTTAAAGAACTTTAACTCCACACATGTACCTACCAACATCCAGCATGATACTGTCCCACCTCAACCTTTAACGAAATGTTTGCATTCCACACTTTCCACCACATCTTCACTTCCTTCCCCTATATTTATATCCACACTTACCCGACACAACCGCAAACCTAACATTCCTAAGTGATGACACTAAATATATAATTCTTATATATAATTTTCTGTGTTCTGGACTGAACTAATATCTGTTTCACGGTCGGGTAGATCCAACCCAATATTATATTAGAAAGACTCAATAAGACTCAATCTTTCATCTCGTCGGGCATACTCAATACTCTTTGCAGGCGAACAAACCACTACCTAGCATGGGAAGAGCTCACGCGCCTTCACCACGTTTTTCACGTGTTTCCCTCGCAAGGACATGTCATCAAGCAACTACACGTATCCTAAAGAATTAGTCTTCCACCTTTCGAAGATCACAGGGCAGTCGGACTAGAGTGAAGACCATGTGCTGGTCTTCCCTACGCCACCTAGACCCTGGTAGTTACTTGCGTTGGGCCTGACAATCCAGCCCAATGCAATGTAACCGTTGGCCCAACGCTGAGGGCACACTATAAATACTCTATTTCACTAGAGGGTCATGTATTTTGAATTCTACACCTTCTTTCTGTACTTGCTCTCTCTTACTCCGTTTCTCACTCTAGCATCGGAGTACCTTGCAGGTACACCTCCTCCTCTTCTCCAACGTCGGTGAACATAGGAGCTCACGACGCGTGGCAGACTGCTGATCCCTTTCTGGTTCGGTAAGATCAGTGGCGCCGTCTGTGAGAACCCTTGCTTCCCCGTTCTTTCTCCTATAGAAACCAAAGAACCAAAACAGTTTACAACCTCCGTTGATCATGGTCAGTCCACACATTGATGACAACGCTTCAGAAACCGCCTTCACTTCGTTCACCAACGGTGATAGTCACGACCTCAACGTGACCGTTGACGTTGAAGAGGCGACCCCAGAGACGAACACGCCGGCTCTCCTTCCTCTGACGACACAGCCTACAACGCTGCCCGACGCTTCGACAACCAGCTGTCTTCCAGCCAACACCGACCCGACCATGCTAGCCCTGTTCGTGGCGATCAATCAGACAAACTTGATGATTTTCCAACAAAATGAGCGAGTATGGATACTCGAGAAGAAGCGACAATCACGCTCTCCCCCGCAGAGACATCGTTGCCCCGTTTCTCGCAGTCCTCCCCTCCCCCGCAGAGGACACGACACGATGACTTTCGGAGCCCTTCTCCCCGAAGGCCTAGGCGTCGCTCTCGCTTGGAACGACCATAACCAGTGGCCACTCAGAAGCGTAATCGTTCTCCTCTTCAAAAGGAGCGATGCTCCCCCACTTGTAAGAGGAATAAAGCTGATGGATTCGTCGAGAAGGCAAATAGCCGAATGATCGTGGGGACCTTTCCCCGTCTCGATCACTTGTTAGGAGCAACGAGGAAGACCAGTGCACACCGCTGTACAGGAACATCATGGAGACTCCCTTGCCCGTCGGGATGGAAAACCCCCACCCTTGACGATATATGAGGGTACAACCGACCCGAACGACCATATTGAAAGCATCGATGCGATGCTCGACTACCGGAACGTCCGGAGAGCCATCAAGTGCAAGCTCTTCTTCACTACCCTAAGGAAGGGTGCTATGGCGTGGTACAAGAGCCTCGCGCCCGAGTCCATCACCTCCTGGACAGAGCTGAAGAGGCAGTTCTTCAGGCACTTCACCGCTTCCCGGTGCCACCCGAAGATGGAAGCATCTTTGGAAGCCATCATCCAGGGAAAAGACGAATCTCTCCGGGATTGCATAGAGAGGTTCAACCGAGAATCTGTCCAGGTATCCACCTCGGACGACATGAAGATATTTTTGATTGAGCGAGGACTGCGACCTCGCACCGAGTTGGTTTTCTGTCTGCTAGAGAGTTGAGAAATCTTTTGGAAGAGGAAGCACATGTGCTTGCGTTGTTTGTGTTTTTGTTAGTGGAGAGTCAATCCCTGTTTTTTAAGTTGCAGGTGATGCGTGAATTTTTGGAGGTGTTCCCGAATGATATTCTAGATGTGCTGCCAAAGAGAGAGGTGGAATTTTCTATTGATCTAGTCCCTGGTACTAGACCTGTTTTTATGACACCATACAAGATGTCGACATCAGAGTTAGTAGAGTTAAAGAACCAATTAGAAGAATTGTTGGAAAAGAAATTTGTGAGATCAAGTGTGTCGCCTTAGAGAGCTCCGATGTTGTTGGTAAAGAAGAGAGATGGTAGTTTGAGGTTGTGTGTGGATTACAAACAGTTGAATAAATTGACGATTAATAACAAGTATCCACTTCCAAGCTTAAATGACTTAATTGATTACTTAGTGGGTGCACGCGTGTTTGGTAAGATTGACTTGAGGTCGGGTTATCATCAGATTAGAGTGAAGGATGAGGATATTCAGAAAACGGCTTTTAGGAAGCATTATGGACATTATGAGTATTTGGTGATGCCGTTTGGAGTGCCTAATGCACCTGGTATGTTCATGGAGTATATGAATCGAATCTTCATACTTGAATAAATTTATGGTGGTATTCATTAATGACATTCTGATCTATTCTAAGTCAGAAGAGGAACATGTTGAATATTTTTGAATTATGTTGCGAGTGTTGAAAGAGAAAAAGCTTTATGCTAAATTGTCAAAGTGTGAATTCTAGCTGCAAGAATTGAGTTTTCTTGGTCAAGTTATTTCAGGCGATGGTACTGTTATGGATCCATCTAAGGTAGATGCAATTCTACAATGGAGGACTCCGAAGTCGGTGACTGAGATTAAAAGCTTTTTGGGCTTAGATGGTTATTACCGTAGGTTTATTGAAGGCTTTTCTAAGTTAGCACTTCCATTGACTCAGTTGACTTGCAAAGGTAAAGCTTTTGTGTGGGATATTCATTGTGATAAGATTTTCATTGAGCTGAATAAAAGATTGACTACAACTCTAATTTTGATTCTACCTTATTTGGATGAACCATTTGTGGTGTACTTGTGGCTACTCGAAAAATGCAATGACGGAGAGGCGAGAACGAAAAGACAGAAGAGTCGCCATCGGACTTTATTTATCCCATGAGGGGAAGGGGAAACATCGAGAAAATCCCAAGATGACACGGATAAGATGGTCTCGTGACCAAGAGAACGGGTTCGGAAGCCGGTTATGCGAAGGAAAGATATTAGCACCCCTCGCATCTATCGTACTCGATGGGAACCATTTGTTTGTCTACGTGCGAAGATATTTGCTAAAGGTTATTTCTATAAAGAGTGTTCCAAGGGGAGAGAGGAATGCTAGAAATAGGGAAAGGAGAGATAAAGGAGAAGAAGAGACTCGGTAGGACTTCGCGGTCATAGGCCTGCATATTCTCAATAGATATGAGTAACTCAGAGTCAACGCAGTTCGGGAAACTACGAGTGATGGGAGGAAGGTTGCTCGCTAAGACATCGTCGTCTTATGCTTACGTATCCTCATTTGGTATGAGAAATCAGAGCAAACGTAGTTCAGGCTACGGTTAACTGGTATTTTTGTTGGATGATGCTATCGTACGCATTCTAGCAGTTAGGTGTATTGCAGCTCGCTTGTAGAGTCTTAGGCGTTACATGCTTGCGGTAGAACAAACGTGACATATCCTTTTTGAAAAGATTAGTTTTCGCCATCGAGGCAAGATGTTGTGTTTGATTTGTGGAATTCATTTTTAGGGGTGAAATAGCTCCTCGGATAGTAACCCCTTGCGGGTAGTACCTAATTCTTTATCTCAAAGATTTATTGCAAAAATGTGTGGCGAATACAAGCATGACTTTGTATTGAAAGACGAGTATTGAGACCACACACTCTACAGTGAGTATCCTGACACTCGGAGACGAAGAAGTCTACACTCAATCCTCTCTCTTTAGTTCAATACAAAGAGAACTTCATTCTCTTATTAAGGTGTTTTGATCTTGAGTGGTAAGTGCTATACGACAGTGAACTCTAAAGGTAATGTCAAGCGCTCGGGATAGGAGAAGGCCTACGCCTAACCACTCCACGACCATTCAAGTTTAATTAGGAAAAAGAGCTTGAAAATGTGCTTGGCACGAGACCTAGGTTTTTAGACTTGAGTAGAAAAAGTTTTGAAAGGGAGTTTTGAAAAGTGAAGGTGGTGAATAGAACATGGTAGGTTGACGGCGATGCGTGGGGCAATCGACTTACAAGGGTCAAGTATGCACAATGTTTAGTGATGTGGTGGAAGAAAGGTGAAACCCTAAGGTGATTCAATTTGAAAAGAGTTTGTAAAATGACTTGACGTTGGATCAAGCTTTATTTGTTCTTTATTTTGAAAACGTGTTCTAAACTAGTTAGTTTTTATCTTTCTTAACGAGTAGCAAGCTAGCACGAAAAGAAACTAAACTATTACACGGTAACGGGAGAGGGATACATGCAAAATACAGGGGATTGCGAGGAATAAATGGTCTCATTGTCAGGTAGCCCAAGAGAAAGCCGTGTGTGTGCGAGGTGTCCTAAACTAAGCAACAGAGAAAAGTTCGAACAAAGTAAACGGGCTAGGGTTTATGTACAGAGGCTAACCTTCAAAGCTTAAGATAATGATCAACAATCCACCAACTTATGGTTTTTAGGATTTCGATAATTTTATCATGTTTTTGGTATTTTGAGTGAAATAAACAAGGGAAGGGTTAGATGACATTATGTGTAATATGATAAGATGAAATATGCACAATGATGATAATATGAACAAGATAATAAACAAGATAATATCAACATAAAATATAAATAACAAAATATGTACGTGAATATAAACAGTGACGTATTAACGGAAAATGAAGTCGGAAGTTAATAATTAGTGGGATGGAAAAAAGGTCAAAAGGAGTGGGATCTCATCTTAATCATAAACTTGCGTAGGTTAAATCGAAGGTAATCTCTCACGATTCCAAAGTATAGAAAAATGATCCAAATGATCATTTTCTACAGATTCGAAATAATGAAGATTAGCGACCTCGATAAGTCGACATTTACGAATATAAAGACTTCATTGACCAATAAAAATAGGATAAAACCGAGATGAAATTTGCAAATAAGGTTAAACCTCATATTAATCGCAAACTTCATGTTAACTAATCGAAGGAAACCTCTCACGATCCCAAAGTAAAGAAAATGACCCAAATGGTCATTTTCTATAGATTTGAAATAATGAAGGCTTCAACAACCTCGAGAGCTAATATTTACGAATCGGAGACTTCATCAGTTCGAAAAATAAAACAAAATCGAAAATGAAGAAGAAATGAAATAGAAAATAAGGTGGTCTCGGACTCATTACTATCTATCAGTAGTTTGACCGATAGTGACTTTAGAGGTCTCATCATTGACCCAAAAATAGAAGAAGAGTAACAAAATAATTATAAAAGAATTTAACAAAGAGATTAAGAAATATTATCAACAAAATAACAACGCAAATTGCTAAAAGGATGTACCCTACTATCAACAAATCTTTTTTTTAACAGAATATTAGAATAAGTTTATACAAATAAAACTAAAAGACAAATGAAAAATAAAAGGATATGGGGGTATAAAACCATATATATATATATATATATATATATATATATATATATATATATATATATATATATATATATATATATATATATATATATATATATATATATATATATATATATATATATATATATATATATATATATATATATATATATATATATATATATATATATATATATATATATGTAAAAAATGAGGAATCATTTGGGCTCTTCAAGGCCCATCATCCTCAGACGGTTCGGTTATTCATCATAAAAACAAACAAAAGGAGTGCTAAAAAAACACCTAGGCCATGAAGCCCAGCCTGCGTGATGGCATAATAATAAATAAAATTTTGACCAAAACATGTTAAAGCAAACTTAGCCTAAGGAAAAACCTAAAGACGCATGATTTGGCCCATTCAACACAACATCACCTCCCCTAATACCATTACCTTCAAACTCTCTGAATCAAAAAAAAAACTTGGTTCGAATAGAAGTGTAATCAACAATCGCTCAATCCACCCTTCTTCATTTTCCACTTTCACTCCGTGTTAACCTTGGTTTGCCACGATTCATGGATGAGGTCACATTTCGGATTGGATTTGTAGGTCTCGATTCATTCTCCTATGTTCTCTTCTTTCTGGATCTACTTAAAATTTTGGATTCCATTTAATGATTTTGGGTATTCTTGAATAAAAGGATTTGTGAAGTTTTAAAGTGATGAAAAGGTTTATGGAAGAAATGAAGGTCCAAAGGAAAGCTTACGAGATTTTTGGTTGTTGAGGGTGTTGATTTGAGTGTTTGAAAATGTAAGGGAGGAGAAATTGAAGGTTTCGGGCTCCTCTTCTCTTTGCGGTTTCGGAAAAAAAAACTGAAGGGGGGTTAGGGGTTTGAGGAAATCTTTAGTGAATAATGAAGCCGAGAAAGTTGTGAGCCGTTGTTGCCGGTCTCCATTCTCCCTTATTAATGATGGGGATTTGAAGGTTATAAGAGGATTTGAAGAGAAAAGAGAGCTGTTAATTTTTCGGAGAGACCCCCCCCCCCCCTTTTCTTTTCTTGTTTGCCGACCCCTTTTGGTGCAAGCCATCCTGCGGTAGCTGTGTGTAGCCAACAACGTCTCGTGTAGCAGGGGCAGGTTTATGGTCTGTCGTTTTCTGCAGGTTCGTACGAGATGGTTGTCATTCTTCTTCCATGTAACTTCATTTTCACTCTATGTTTTGTTTGTTTGTGCATAGATGGCATAATCATCTTTTAGATATTATTTTGTGTGGCTGAATGTATGATAATGGCAAGATATGGCCTTTGGCTGTGAAGTTGGTGCGCGCAAGTTGTCGTACACTACTTTTGGGAAATGGCTTTGGTTAAAAGCTATCTACAGGATTCAATTTTACATTATTTCCCCTTTTCTTTTTTTTGAACTCAAGAAATTTGGAATGGGCCTGAAATGAAAATGACACATGGGCTTTGGAACACATGTACTATGGACTCTTGAACCACTACCCCTTTTTATATAATGGCCTTTTTATGAAAAGAATAAGGACTTGCTTTGTAATATAACATGGTTTTGATTCTAAATATGAATAAAAAATGAGATTGAAAAAATGGATTATATTGAAAGTTGGGTTATCACATAGATTTTCTTGCAAATGGAAATTATGAAAGGTGGTTATTGGGTATGAAATACGGATTTTGGTTTTAAAAGGTGTATAGAAAATGGTAATCGAAGTGAAAATGTGATCTTGACTTTAACCCAAAACCGCTCCCAGACTTTTCCACAAAGCCACCGATTAAGATGACTGAATAAAATCTAAACCACTGAATGACTTGATGCTGAAACAATGGTCGTTTGAGTCAACATTTCCATTTCCGACTAAAAGTGAAACAAATTTGCAGCAAATATTGAATCTGACTAAAATTGGCTCAATCTTGAAATAAATGTTGAATAAGTAACGTGCTTAACTTGAACCAATAAGAAACCCTTTACTATTAGGACCTTGACCTTTCTCTTTAAGAAACGGACCCCAAAAATGAATAGATCTTAAACATACCACCATTTGGAGCAATGATAAACCAATCCTTCACTATGAACCAGATAAGCAACAAACAATTGCTCTACAACTGCACCACAAAACCCTAATTGAAATGCACCGGTCCCTCATGATTATCCATCGTGAAATATCTGAACTCAGCACAACCTGATATATGGGTCCACACATAACTGTTTTGAATTGACACATAAACCCTAACTACAACCTCAAATAAGCACCACTTGAATTAATAGACTTTGACTTGACAAAACACTAATGAACCTCAATCCATCCTAGCAACAACTTGGTTTCGGTCAACAAGGAAAATGAAAGCAACAACATATGTTTTCTTTGATTTTATGATTAATGGTTAGTGAGCGGATGTACAAAATGAAAGCTATATACAAGTAGGAAAAATTTGGGGTATGACAGTACTGTGATGCATCTTTGATGAGTTTGGGTGGTGTGTGAATGCAAGATGGTAAATTTGTAGCTTATGCTTTGCGACAACTGAGAGTTCATGAGAGAAATTATCCTACTCATGATTTGGAGTTGACTACAGAGGTGTTTATGTTGAAGATTGGAGGCATTAACTTTATGGTTCAGGATTTGATGTTGACTACAGAGGTGTTTATGTTGAAGATTGGAGGCATTAACTTTATGGTTCAGGATTTGAAGTGTATAGTGACCACAAGAGTTTGAGGTACCTATTCAATAAGAAAGAATTGAATATGAGGCAGATAAGATGGTTAATTTTTTTGCAGGATTATGAATTTGGTTTGAATTATCATCTCGGTAAAGCTAATGTCATGGCTGATGCTTTAAGTCGAAAGTCCTTGTATATGTCTGCCATGATGGTTAGAGAGTTAGAATTGATTGAGCAATTTAGAGACTTGAGTTTGGTCTGTGAGAGGACACCGTAGAGTGTGATGTTGGTTATGCTGAAGATCAACAATGATTTTATTAATAATATTAAAGAGAGTCAGAAGTTGGATGTGAAGTTAGTGGCTTGATGATTGGAAGTAATCAGGTTGAGAATAGCGACTTCAGAGTGGATGAGTACGGTGTTATGAGATTTCGTGATAGAATCTGTATTCTTGATGATGTTGAATTGAAAAAGTTGATTCTGGAAGAACATCATAAGAGTAGTTTGAGTAATCATCTAGGAGCTACAAAGATGTATCAAGATCTGAAGAAGGTATTTTGATGGTCTGGATTGAAGAGTGATGTGGCTCAGTTTGTGTATGGCTGTTTGACTTTCTAGAAGTCAAAGGTGGAACATCAGAAATCTGCTAGTTTGATGCAACCGTTGGATATCCCAGAGTGGAAATGGGACATCATTTCTATGGATTTTGTACTGGGTTGTCAAATACTCCAAGAGGGCATGATGTCATTTGGGTGTTTATTGATATACTAACGAAGTCGACACATTTTTTCTGATTAACATTAGTTTTTCCTTGCAGCAGTGGGCAGAGTTTTATATCTGTGTGACTGTGAAACTGCATGAAGTTCATCTAAGCATTGTATCAGATAGAGATCTGAGGTTCACTTCCAGATTTTGGGAGAGTTTACAAAAGGCCTTGGATTCGAGGTTGAGGTTGAATTCAACTTATCATCAACAAACAAATGGTTAGACTGAGAGGACTATACACTCTTTGGAGGATTTGTTGAGGGTTTGTGCTCTTGAATAATGAGGTTCTGTGGATAGTCATTTGCCGTTGATCGAGTTCACTTATAATAACAATTATCATTCTAGTATTAGAATGACACCTTTGAAGCTTTTTATGGTCGGAGGTATAGGACACCTTTGTGTTGGCATGAATCTGGTGAGAGTATTGTGCTTGGATTTGAGATCGTTCAGCAGACTACTAAGAAGGTGAAACTGATTCGAGAGAAGATGAAAGTTTGCAGAGTAGGAAAATAAGTTATCATGATAAGAGGAGGAATGACCTTGGACACACTTTAAAGTCGAGGAAGCTTACTCCTCGGTTTGTTATCCCGTATTAGATTTCAGTAAGAGTTTGAGTTGTTGCTTATAGAGTGGCGTTGCCACCAAATTTGTCAAATTTGCATGATGTGTTCCATGTTTCATAGCTTCGGAAGTATGTTTCGGATCTGTCGCATGTGATTCCTATGGATGATGTTCAGGTAAGGGATAACCTTATGGTTGAGGCTTTACCTCTGCGGATTGAAGGTCGTGAGGTGAAAAAGTTGAGAGGCAGGGAGATTGCTCTCGTGAAGGTAGTGTGGGGAGGCGCTGCTGATGGAAATAGGACCTGAGAGTTGGAGAGAAGGATGCGTGAAGCGTATCCAGAGTTGTTTGCATCAGGTAATTTTCGAGGACAAAAATATTCTAAGTGGGGGAGAGTTGTAACTCCCCGTTTTATTTTAATTATTTTTCGTAATTAAAATTATGTGATATGGTGTATAGGTATGCGATTATGTGTGTTTTGTTGTATTTGGGGATACCCTTAATGTGAGGTAGTGACCTTAAGACTAGACACTGAAGAAATAGTTGGGGGTGTGTGACCAATAATGTAGAACTCTTTGGTATGGTTAGTAACTAATTAGTAATATTAGTTAGTAATTATTATTTGAATAATATTAGGTGAATATTATTTAAATTAAATAATAATAATAATAATTATTATTATCTGTTATTATTTATTTGGAAGATAATAATAAACAAATAATAATAATAATAATAATAATAATAATAATAATAATAATAATAATAATAATAATAATAATAATAATAATAATAATAATAAGGGCGATTTGAGAAGAGAGTTTGTCAGTACGTGGTTTGGAGGAAAAGAGAAAGAGGAGAGCTAGGGCAAAAGGGAAGAGAATAGCCATTGTTGAGGTAGAAGAATCCTTGTGCAAGAATTATAAGGTAAGTGTGAGATTCTAATTATCTAAGGGATTACATGATGAATGGTGGGTAGATCATAACATGTAGGGTTTGTGTTTTCTTCTCTATTCATGTTCTTGATGAATGATTGATCATGTGAATTATAAAATTGTTGAATTTCATGATGAACGTTGATGTTATTGCTGTAATTGATGTTAAAATGATACATTGATACAATTGTTGTTGTTGAAATCATGAGATTGGTGATTTGCTTGATGTTGTGGATGTTGGGTCGTAGTGTGTGGTTGCGAGTCAGCATCAGAACTAAGTTATGGGTGTTTTCGGTGAAAGATATTTGGAGTTTGAAACTTTTATAAAAGTGATTATTTCGTGTTAAAACATAAGCTAAATGATTTGTAAGAAAAATAGGGTTTTGGGATGGCTTAAAGTGATTTTCATTTTGAAAAAGTTGCAGAAAAGTGCTTCTGTTAGTGATGTAACCAGTTACATGGTTGAGGTAACCGGTTACATTGAAAACGTGTCTTTTGGGCATTTTGGGTGATGTAATCGGTTACATGGTTGAGGTAACCAGTTACATCGAAGAAAAACTGGGTATTTATGCTTCTGGGACTGATGTGACCGGTTACATGGCTGATGTAACCTGTTACATCGTTGTGTCAAAATTTTTATAAAAACTTCAAAAATTCATAAGTTTAATTCCGGGTGCCCGATTGACGCACCGTTTGAAGCGTTGGAAAGTTGGTGCCATGTACTTCAACTTAAAATTATTTTCAGTACCAGAATTCAAATATTTGATGTGTGGGCATGTATTTGATGCATAATGAGTTTATGTTGTTTTGTGAAACGTGTGCGAATGCATTTTTATTGCTTGCTATATTGTTGTGTTGTTGTTGCTGCATGTTTTGGAAGGTGTTTGGTGCATGGTGGTCAGTAGTGGCGAGGTACATTGACTATGGTGAAGGTCTTTGTGCATGTTTTTGTGATGTATGCATAATATGTTGCATGCATTCATGATGTTGAACTGTGGTCCGTGAGCCTCAATCCTAGGGTGATAGATTGGGTGCGAGTAGCTAATTCTATGGTGATGGAATTAGTGAAGTGTTACCTATGGTGATGGTAACGAGTTTTAGGTGAGCCTCAATCCCATTGTGTGGATTGGGTGTGAGTAGCTAATTTTTATGGTGATAGATTAGTGAAGCGTTACTTGGTAACGATTTTGGACAGAGGTCCATTTGGAGAGCTTCGATCCTAAGTGGGGATCGGAGTAGTGAACCTGAGAGTTCACATTTTGGTACCACATGCATCGAGTCATGTTTTTGAGTCTCATTGCATTGCATTTGTGTGGTGTCATTGTGTTGGTGGTATGGAAAATGTTGTACTTGTAATAATTTGTTGCTCATTTATTATTATGCATTCCTTTATATAATTGTGATATCTCACCCCTTCTATTTGAATGTTTTCTTTTCATGGGTATCGTACAGATAACTCACAGTAGAAGATTTGAAATGAGTGGAAGTTGGAGTCTTCCAGTTATTCTTTTAGTTTGGCGTCTGCTCTGATATGTAACACTGGGGTTATGGAACATTATGCTTTTCTTATGTTTTGTTTGCTTGAGATTTTGGATATCTACTAACTTTGATTATTTTAATTAGTTGAAAATCATGCTTATGCTTTGAATAACTATTTCTTGATGCTTCCACTGTTTTAAGAAAAGTTGATGTGTTGCATGTCATGTACTTGAGCAGGTTTTGTTGGATGGTGGCATCCTAAATATGCTTTTGCTAAATAAACTCTGATTTTTATTTATGTTATAAGGGAGTATATTTAGGGTGTTACAGATTCCACTGCTCTCCGACGATGCGGGGAAAGAAGAAGAGAAGACTTACCCCGAAACACCCAAGAATAGAGGGGGTCAGCAGGCTGGTTCACTGAGTACATGCTACACACAACTCCTCGCGGGCGCATCCTGTCCGAGTGTATCAACTCGGAATTTCAGAGAGGTGGTGTCTGCTTTCCAAAACCGACACCCCATAAGCCCAACATCGACAAGTCCAAGTACTTTCGATTCTATCAGAGTCATGGACAGGTCATGAAAGATTGCATCCACCTCAAGGATGCAATCGAGATCTAATAAAGGAGAGGCACCTGAAATAGTACACTCGGAGAAGCAAAGCTCCTCGACAGAAGACTCACGAAGCCAAGAGGGCCGAGGAGGTGTCACCACCCTCTGAAGAAGCCGGACTGCAAGTTGCCCAGTGTGTCTCCCGGCCAGAAGAATTTCTCCTCCTCGGCGAACCCCGACACACTGTTGTTCGCCCACAGCCTATGGAAGCACTTCCCCACCGTAATGGTCATATTATGCGGGGCTCCCAACAAGCGCTTAGTCGGTTTGGTCAAGAGGAAATTTGAGGAGATGATCGATAAGAGCTCGAAGCAGAGCGCCACCCTCAAAAAGTTCAAAGGTAAATCAAACCCGATTACCTTCTACCTCGAGGAACTTCCCGGGGGCGCACCCAACTCCAGCATTCCCCTCTTGATCAGAGCTCAGATGGAAAACTTTGACGTGCGCCACATCTTAGTCGACCAAGGGAGCTCGGTGGACATAATATACGCCCATATGTTTACTACTCTCCAGCTCGACGAGAGGCACCTGACCCCGTATGTCGGCTCCGACCGACAGGGCTTCAACGACACCACCACAAAGTCTTAAGAATACGTGGATCTGATTATCACATTTGGAGCCAAGGAGACCGCCAAGCAGGTGAAGGTCCGCTTCTTGGTGATTGAATGTCCCTCTTTGTACCAGTGCATCCTTGGAAGGCCGACCCCAGTTGAACTAATCGTAGTGCCATCTACAGTGCACTTAAAGATGAAATACTACACAACCAGAGGTCGAGCCATCACCTTCCACGGGGACATCGAGGCGGCCAGGAGATGTTTCGAGGCAGCAATTAAAGGGCTCAACTCGATTAACATCACCCCTAAGACGACCGGCAGACCATCCCGGGTTGAAGTGAAGATGCCACTACCCCGCACCAACTCCGTCGATCTCGACAACTGCTTTCACAGTAAGTAGAAGCAGAGTACAGAGCCTGAAGACACATCTCTAGTAGACAATGGGCATCCATCCCACCCAATGTTCCTCATTCCATATGGAGAATTCGAGCTCATCACGCTCGGAGACGACCCATGAAGAAGCGTGAAGATCGACACGAGACTTCCCGACCTGGCGAGGAAGCAACTAAAGGCATGCCTCCGAGAGAACGCTGACCTGTTCGCGTGGAGCACTGCGGAGATGCCTGGCCTTGACCCAAACGTAGCCTTCCACCACCTTACCATAGATACGACCGCTAGGGCCATAGTTCAACGTAGGCGTAAGCAGTCTCCTGAGAAAGAGGAGGCTGCTGAAAAAGCTGTAAAAGACCTCCTAGAGGAAAATTTTATATCGAAAGCCCAATACACAACCTGGTTATCCAACGTTGTACTTGTTAAAAAACATAATGGAAAATAGAGGATATGCGTTGATTACATTGATCTCAACCGGGCATGTCCCAAAGATGCATATCCGTTACTGTTGCACCCTAAAATTTGACCAACATTTCTTTACCTAGCTTATGTTTCATTTCATTCACATTAGCATTATCATTTGCATTTCATTGACATGTATGCAGGAGATCAAGAGGTATGATTACCAATCAAGAGCTACACAAGACTTTGAAGCTAGCCAAGAAGGTTATTCAAGTGTTCAAGGGTTGGTATCCTTGTCAGAGAAGTCAGAAGATCCTCAGAGAGAGTGGTTGAAACCAAGAGTGTGTGTCTCCTAACTTGAGAGTTGTGGAAAGACCTCAGATGATTCTGAAGCCAAGAATGTGGACTTGAAGCCTTGAGAGAGCTTATGAGATGTCTTGAAAGCCATCATGAAGCCTATACAGGTCATGGTACAAGATTAAAGAGACCTAGCCATGAGTGGTGTAATTAGGGTTTGACTTGGTCAACCCTAGGTCAACTGATGATTTGGAGAGGGTTGAGACCTAATTCAAAGGCCATATGATCATGGATTAACATATTGAGATGTTATAAGGATGATTCCAAGGTTAACTCATCATGATTGAAGAGTTTGAGAAGTTTCAAGTTAGGGTTTCTAAGGCTTAACAGTGTAAAATCCCCTAGTTTGACCCCTATCTTCAAGGCAGTTTAGCTCAAGATGTGATTGTCATCTCATCTTGCCCCTAACATTAATGTTGTAGAGCTTGTTCTTAGATTTAATTTGAGTACTATAAGTACTTGATAGGATTTGTAGAGCTCAAGTTATGACTTTGACAGGTTACAGGTCATCTGAGGTATGTGAATCTGGGGCCTTGAAAGTTACCCAACTTGCATCCAACTTTTGCCCAAGAAGGATGATTCCTATGGACTCTTGGTCAACATGAATGTTGTTCCTTATCTTCTTAGCTTTCTAGAGAGTACTAGAAGTCCTTGATAGGATTTGTAGAACTCAACTTATGGCTTTGACAAGTCAAGGGCATTTTGGTCATTTGGAGATTACAGGTCATTTCAAGCATAAGGCCATAACTCCTATTTCCAAGCTTCAAATGGAAAAATCTTCAACATCAAACTTGCTTAAAATGATGTTTTAAGGCTAGTAGAAAGGTCATGAGATGTTGAAAAGGCTTGTAGCTCAAAGTCACAAAAATGACCTAAAATAAGGACATAAGTTAAATAAACCAAAGTGGGAAATTGATATTTTCAACCTATACATCCAAACCATGGCATGTAATATATCATTTTGACTATAGAAAACATTTTAAAAACAATGGTTTAGCCACATTTTTGAGTTGAGATTCAATTCATGGACTTGCTTTGAAAAACACTTGCTTGCATATTAAGTAACATATGCATAACTCAAAACTAAGGCATGGACAAGGAACTTGGCAAGCTAAACACCTCTAATATCTCACTAGGGGAGAAATTAAGAGTGAATGGGATGATTTCCAAGCTATTTGCAAGGGATGTACATGTCATGATAAGTGATTCAAAATCTCATGACATGAGATGTGGAAAATCTCATTGGAAGGATCTAGAGGGTTCTAGATTATCCAAACTTCATCTATATATTGAGTAGAATGGATCCATGGCAGAGGTTGGTGATCATTGAAGGTTTGAGCATAGTTGGAGATTGAGTTTTCATAGCTTGCAAGTGCAATCGGTTTCACAAAATTCCTCCATTTTCTTGATTGATTCTTCTTCCATGAGTATCAAGGATTGATTCCAGATCATTTCCAAGAAGAATTGGTGGCTAGATCGTGTGGGAGCAATTGGTTTTCAGCACCTGCAACTCAGCATCGTGTTTCAAGATTGAAGCACTTTCCATTGAATCTTTTGCATACAGAAGCAAGGAGGAGGTTCAGTGATCGTGTCCAGAAGATTTGAGAGCTTGAAGTGAAGATTTCGTGCATCTGTTATTCAAGAATTTCCAGGTTGGTAATCTTCTTCCTATAGCTTGATTTAGGTAGAATTAGGTTGAATTAAGGTGCTAGATTAGTTGTAGATTGGCCTAGGATGGATTTTAGATGGTTAATTGATGAATTAGAGACAAAATAGGAAGATCACCATTTTCGGTTGAGATTGGGAGATGTTGATTCTTGGGGTTTCAGAGGAAACTATGGGCATGGTTGAGTTCGTGGCAAGATTTGGAATGATTTTCATGTTTTGACCTCTTGGATTGGAGGCCTCTAGGAAGAACTAGGGTTGAAGGGGACGATCGGAGCTCGACCGGCGGTGGCCGGAGCTGGGCGTGAGGTTCAGACTTTTGAAATGGAGAAGATGAAGTTCTCACCATTGGATGATGGATTGACCATTGACTGGGAGAAGATCCAAGGGCCACGTTTTAATTCTGAGTTGTGAAGGGTTTCTGAAGGAAACGTTGCGTTTCATTAATTCAGGCGTTTGGGCTTAGTGAAATAAGTGTTATCCACACCCCCCAGCAAGCCCAACCCATGTTTTGAACTGAATCTGACTGCTATTTGCACCGCGCGCTTCATTATTTTGTTTGATTTTCATTAAATTTCCATTTAATTCATAATTCTTGTAAAATTCATAACTAATTGAATATTAATCCAATCACACCCATTCTTTTTGCATATTACTCATGATTGAGTATATTATTTTTTAGAGAAAAAATATTTTCATTTCATGTAATTTCTGATTTAATTGGAATTTTGCATTTTAATTGATATTAAAATGTTCATGTTTGATACCTAGTTTTGTGGAATTTTGTTTGATCTCATGATGATGATTTTGAGCCTAATTTTTTGTGTGTGATTAGGTTAGACATGTATGATCCCATAGTAATTTTCTCACATTTTTGTGATGAAAATAGGTATGCTTTCTAGATTGATGTTTAGATGCTTCCTTTTTAGGGTTTTAGGTTGATGCCTTAGAATGTAGGATTTAGTTCTAGGTCCAATTTGATGGTTTGATCTTTGGAACTAATGTGGTAGAGTCATGATTGACCTAGGTTCCCATAGTAATTTTTGTAAGATTTCACAATTGATTTTAGTATTTTAGTTAGGACTAACTTTAGTACTAGGTTTTAGGTGATCCTAATTTACTAATTCAACTAGTTTAACTCATTTAGTTCCCTTAGATTAGGGTTTGTGCTTGGTTTGCCTTTGATTGAAGTTGAAGACAAGAGGAAGGTGCTTGAGGTGGATTGAAGTTGCTTGGAGCTTTGGATTTGGTGGTGCCTGAAGGTGTCTGATGAAGATTAGGAGATAGGACATAGGGAGAGCCTTGTAGTTAGAATGATTTCTTTCACAAACATGGAAAGCATCTTGTGCTTCCATTCCTCCCAATGACTAAAAGTCCTCCTCAGATATTCACATCCCTCCTTTGGAGGGATGAGTGGCTTTATCTGGGAAGTAGAACTTTGAGGGAACCAATCTCTCATAATGATGAACCCTTACAGGCTTCCTTTGGTTGTCAGTAAGCTGTTTATCATTTCCACTCATCATGTTCAATCAAGTATCTTCTGGGGTGAGTATCTTGAAAGATGTTAGGGCTTGAGTTTGAAGATGAAGACTTCACTGAAGAGTGTGGAAGAGGATGATTCCTTGAGCATTGCCATTGCAGCTGAAGCTTGAAGGGCAAGAAGAACAAGTTGATACTTGAAGACCCAAGGGAGATTGAATGAAGAGCTGAGGCTTAAAGAATTGAAGGATGAAGTTGACACCTCCATGTGATTGAAGATTACTTTGAGAAGCTGAAGCTTGTAGGAGAAGAAGACCAAGTTGAAACTAGTAAAGAAAAGAGAGCTGAAACTTGAAGACTAAGTTGATACTTATGAAGAGGATTCAATTGAGATTGAGTGTGGAGCTGAGGCTTGAGGAATAAAAGATAAGATAAGTTGATACTTACATTGATGATTGAGAATCTGAAGGAGTCAAGTTGACACTTGCAGTTAAGAGTGAAGCCTGAGGGTGGAGTTGACTGAAGAGCTGAAGCTTGGAGGAGAGAAGATAAGTTGAAACTTATGTTGAAGGGTTGAAACCTGGAGAAGCAAATTGATATTTGTCATGAGAGATGATAGCCTTGAAAGGTGGTTGAAGTCTGAAGACTGAGTTGCTATTAGAAGAGCTGAAGCTTGGAATGAAGAGAGAGTTGTTGATCTGCTTTCTTGTCTGTTTCTTTTCTGTATTGCTGATGTGCCTTGTTTGACTTGCTTGATGCATTAGAATAAGTCCATGATTAGACTGACTTTAATCTAGGAGCATGATTGCACTAGAGGTTGAGTTGCTCCCTCTGCTTGTATTGTTACTGTATGGCTTTGCTTGCGGGTATTCGGTAGAGCCCTGCTCCCTTACCCATGTGGTTTATTTTGCTTGATAGCGTGATTTTATTTTATCTGTATGATTGCAGTTTACTGTATTTTGCTTGATAGCATGCTATTTCTGCTGTATGATTACAGTTATTCATATCTGGCTTGAGGTTGAGATGAGCTTGTGGAGGCTGCTGCCCCACACACATTTCCTCCCTCACTTGCATTGCATGCATTTTACCGTCGTTTACTGTTTACTGTTTAAGCTGATGCTTTACCTGTTTCTGTGTATCATTGACATGATCCCTTAGGAATCTCAGTTCCTTTGATAAGGAGGTGATGATAGAACTTTAGGTTGAAACCTATGCATGATAACTTCTAGGAGTTCCCTGTTCAAACTTCAACTATAGGATGAATCCTTGGCATGACAACAGTAGGACTTGATAGTCTCCCCGTAGTTGAGCCTGTTCTCTTCTCATCTCAAAACAGCTTAAGATACAGTAATCATGAATGATTTCTTCCGTACGTTACGAGCCTTAAGCTATCTGTGAAAGGATTGTTGGAGAGCTTCTTTTCAATAGTCTGGATGTTTAGTATGGCACCCTTTGGGTGACATGCGACACATTCACTCTCAGGTCATAGTCTCTAGTGCGATTGAAATTGCAAACACAATAAAAAACACTTCTTTCGTAAAAGACAGAAAACAAACTTCAAACCTTTTTGCCCCGTGGGCCCATAATTCAAGGAAAGCTTTTCTGAAGAAAAGAGTGTCGTTAAACTTCAGCGCCACCGCAAACAGGCTTTGTCCCTAACTGCTGGAACTGCTGTTTAACCCTACTCGATAAAACAGATGAATCTGAGTTCCCGTAATCCGTATTACCCCGAACTACGTAAGCTCTAATCTCTCATATACGTTGAGAGTACGTAGGCACAATACTGACGTATTGGCGAGCCACCTTCCCCGTAACCCGTAGTAGGTCGAACTACGTTGACTCTGATTTCTCATTCTCTGATGAGAATACGTAGGCATAAAGTGCGACGCTTTGTCGAGTCATTTTCTTTTGTTTTTCAGACCAGCCTTGATAGGTAGATAGATAAACCAACTCGTCCAGTAAACACAACAAGCGTGGATCCCGTCGAGTACGACGAACGTGAGGGGTGCTAACACCTTCCCCTTGCGTAACCGACTCCCGAACCCAGACAATGGTTGCGAGGACCTTGTCTTACCCTTTTTCGTCAAGTTTTTCCGATCGTTTCCTTTCCCGTTCCGAGGGATAAATAACGAAAGGTGGCGACTCTTCTGTTTTGCCAGCATCTTATTTTCGCAGAAGCGACAGTTACCTAACATCGACAAACTCGTCGACAATTCTGCAGGTTTTAAACTGTTGTCATTCATGGAAACATACTCGGGGTACAATCAAATCCCTATGGCAAAGGCCGACAAACAATACACGGTCTTCATGACCGAGTCGGACAACTATTATTACAACGTAATTCCCTTCGGTTTGAAAAACACCAGTGCGACCTACCGGCGGATGATGAACCCAAAGACAATTTGTGCTAGTTCGTTAGCTTCTTGGTTGTCTATCCTGGGCACGTGCACAATATTGACCATCTCAAAGCGCTCCAACAATCATTTTTCCATCGTGAGGTACATCACCAGATGTTCCTTGACGCATTTATATTCTTTGGTGATTTGTCTGATGACCAGTTCAGAATCGCCCTTAATTTCGATGCTCTTGGCACCTAGTCTTTTGAGAATTCTCAATCCGGTGATCAATGCTTCGTATTCTGCCTCATTATTAGAGCATCTTTCTTCGACTTTACACTTAAACTTGGTCAGATGACCCTGAGGGGAAATTATCAGGACGCCTATTTTGGCTCTATTTGTGTGGCTCGACCTATTGAAGTATAGCTTCTAGGGGTCGTTGTTGACCGTGCAAAGCAGTTGTTCGACCACTACATGGTCGAATATAAAGTCCGTCACTACCTGCGCTTTCATAGCCCTCAGAAGGACATAGGTAAGGGAGAATTCAGTTAGTGCCAGGGCCCACTTTCCAATTCGACTGTGCAAAATGGGCTTAGACAACATATGTTTGATAACATCAAAATGTGATGAAACATAAACTTTGAATAGTTTAATATGTTGTTTTAATTTCGTACATGAAAAATACAAACATAGGCATAATTTCTCAATCATGGAATACCTAGTTTCAGCATCAACTAACATTTGACTAAGGTAATAAATGGGCCTTTCGACACCATCATCGTCCTCCTGAGCTAACATACTTCCTATAGTTGTGTCGGACGCTGCAATGTACAACTTCATGTTTTTATTTGGACTTTGTGGCAACAAGACAAGAGGCTTTATGAGATATTCTTTAATGGTGTCAAAAGCCTCTTGTTGCTCCCGTCCCCAGTAGAACTCGCTTTCCTTCTTGACTTTCAATAATGGCGAGAATGCTTTCGTCTTGCCACTTAGATTTGATATGAATCTTCACAAGAAGTTAACCTTCCCCAGCAATGAGTGGAGTTGCTTTTTTATCGAAGGAGGCTTGAGGTCCAGAATTGCCTTTGTTTTGTTCTGATTTATCTTGATGCCTTTCTTATAGACCACAAAACCCAGGAAATCTCCTGCATGTATGCAAAAAGCACATTTTAGTGGATTCATTTTTAATCCATATTTCCTCATCCTCTCGAATGAGCGTCGAAGGTGGTCCAGTTCATTTCCAGTCCAGGAACCGATTCAAGGTGTTATTCACTTTAAGAGGAAAATTCATGAGTGAATGATTCACGTTTGACTCAAATTGATTCGAGGAGAGAACTTGAGATTAGTTTCAAATGATAATATGAATTAATATGAAAATTCAAGTTTTAATCATCATTTGGAATAAAAATTCAAGGCGTTACAAAATGAACAAAAAAGCACAAAATTAGTTCAATTACAAAGATTTTAAAAGTCCATTTCATTTTTCAAAGTTCACCTATAAGCCATTTCCACCAAAACTCATGTAATTTTCTCCAAGTGTCAACGCACTTCAAAACCCAATGTTAAATCCTACAACAGTGCATGAAATCATCCATACCTATCCATGTCAAAGTCATTACAGAAATTTAAAATTCACAAATTAAGGTCTATGTTACCCATCATCATCCTACTTTCATTAAGCCCAATTTAAAGTTTCAAAGTCCAAATTTCACTCAAGAAAAACACAAGAATAAGTTCTTACTACAATTCAAACCCAAGCCCATACGATTCAAGCAAAATCCAACAAATAAGGCCCATGTCCTTTAAATAATCCTATCCAAAGCCCATTTCCTTTTAAGGTTATCAAAAGTGTTGCAAAATGAAAACCAAGAATAAAATAGCAAAGGTTTCATGATTCACGTTAGTCATTACCATCATCCTTCTTCAGTAGGACGCATACCATCCACTTGACCCATCACTAACACATACATACAATTTCTTTTAGAGTACATGTAACAAGGCGTGTAGAGTTCTTCATAAAACATAAGCTAAGCTTTATTCACACAAGAAAATGCAAAGGAAAATACCGTCTTAAGATGTTGCGAATTCTAAAATGACGGTATACACATGATGCAGTGATAATATTTATAAAAGAAATTCAAAACATTGCCTTCAAAGTCTCAAAACAAAAATAGTACACAACAAGTTTGCAAATTGATTACATTCATGTTACGGGTTTTGTCATCGAAAGTTTGATTTCTGATCTTGGCTTGAAGAGGATCCGTTGATGACATCCGAGTCATAGTTTGAAACCTTGATCACGTCACGCACAAGCGTTGAACACACGACTTGCAAACCACAATCCCAGCAGCCACACCAGAAAAGACCATGTTTCTTGCCAAACATTCCGCTTTGATAACAACAATAGGTGATGCCATTTCTCGGCTGCGCAATTTCTTGCATCAATCACCTGCAAAGGAATAATAGATGTGTGAACGCACTTGGTGAAGCTAAACATTAAACCCGACCCACACATGTTGTTACACACCCGTAAACATTAGTAGCCACAGCCAAAACCGCGAAAAACCCCAACTGTCCTCAATACATTATTCTGCAACGTCACGCGTACGACCCCACATAAAAGAAAGAAGAGACCAGCTGAAAAAGAAATGGAAAAATGCAAATAAGCTTTCAAAAATGGTATGACTCACAACGCAAGATTATTCAGAAAAACGGAAAGAAATAGCAAATTCAAAAAGATCTGACCTCTATAAATACGAAGCACCATTATGAGAGAGGGGGGGAGAGCCACAACTTTCATATTCAAAATTGACCCTTCATCAACAACGAAACCCTAAAAAGATATATAAAAAAAAAACCCTTTCAAATCTTCCTCACAGAATGAATTGTCCAACTTTTACAACTCCTTCAACTCTAATTTAACACCCTTCATCCACCATTCTGTTTGACCCAGAATCACCGCAGATACAAAGAATATAATTGACACATAGAGATCTGGGAAGGAAAGAGAAAGGTTCTTGAATCAAACACCAAATCACAGAAAACCAGAACAAAACCCAAAGAAGATGAAATCGAAAGATTTAAACTGAAGCTCGAAAACCCAAACCGGATTACAAATCACAAAGAAGGTCGGATTCGTGAACGTAGTTAAAGTTGATCCTGTTGATAGCGTTTTCCTATTTCCATTTTTTTCTTTCTGTGGATAACACGTTTGTTTAGGGGCAGACTTGTTTGATTTTTTTTTCTTTTCACAAGTTGAAAGTGAGATGTGAGCCACGTGAGAGTATTGATTTTCTTCTTTTTTTGTTGATGTTGGTTCTTTCGGATGAGGGTTTGAAATCCTTGGTTGTTGGGTTTTTTTTTGTTGAGCCTGTTTCTTTTTTTTCTACCCTTGTTTCCATTCATATGGGGGTGTGGTGGATGATGGGCTTGCAAGCCCAAATGATTCCACACACCTAGTTTTTGTTGTTATTTTTAACACACCCCTCTTCTTTTACACCCTCCAGTCAGCAAATACACCCCTCTTCCTTTTTAAGTTTTTTTTAAAGAATTTCTTAATGTGAATCTTCTTTATTTATTTTGTTAAAAATTATGCTAAATTTCTTTATTAAATAGTTTGACATTTGTTTTTACTATTATTGAATCATTATTGATTTTATTAGGTACATTTTCTTTTTTTCATTTTCACCTTGATCTAGTCTTGGATTTTATTTTAGTTTCATTTTCGGGTCGATTACGAGACCTCAAGTTATTATCAGTCAAACTATTGATAGATAGTAACGAGTCCGAGACCACCCACTTTCTTACTTTTCATTTTCTTCCTCATTTTCGTTTTTACTACATTTTTCGAATCGATGAAGTCTTTGATTCACAAACGTTAGTTTTCGAGGTTGTTAAAACCTTCACTATTTCAAATCTATAGAAAATGATCATTTGGATCATTTTTCTATACTTTGGGATCGTGAGAGGTTCCCTTCAATTAATTAACATAAAGTTTGTGATTAAGATGAAATTTAACCGTATTTTTAATTTCATATCGGTTTTAGTTTATTTTACTGGTCAGTGAAGTCTTTACATTCATAAATGTCGACTTATCGAAGTCGCTAATCTTCATTACTTCAAATATGTAGAAAATGATCATTTGGATCATTTTTCTATACTTTGGGATCATGAGAGATTACCTTCGATTAATCGACACGTGTTTATGATTAAGATGAGATCCCTATCCTTTTTGACCCATTTCATTCAATTAATCTTTAACCTCTGACTTTAATTTTTTTTCAATATAATTGCTTTACATTCCTGTTAATATATCACTGTTTTATATACTCTTGCACATATTTTCTGTTTATATTATCATTGATATTATCTTGTTTATTATCTCGCTCACCTTATCATCATTGTTCATATTTCATCCTGTCATATTACATATACTATCACCTAACGCTTTCCTTGTTTATTTCATTCAAAATACCAAAAACATGATAAAATTATCGAAACCCTAAAAACCCTAATTTGGTGGACTGTTGATCATTATCTTAGGCATTGAACTTTAAACTCTTGTACGTAAGCCCTAATCTGTTTATTTTGTCCGAACTCTTTTCCGTTTGTTTAGTTTAGGACACCTCGCACACGCATGACTTTCTCTTAGGCTACCTGACAATGAGACCTTTTATTTCTCGCAATCCCTTGTACTTCATATGTATCCCCCTCCCGTACAGTGTAATAGCTTGGTTCTTTTCATGCTTGCTTGCTATTTGTTAAGAAAGATAAAAGCGAATTAGGTTAGAACATGTTTTCAAAATAAAGAACAAACGAGGCTTGATCCAACGTCAAGTCATTTTCAAACTCATCTCAAATTGGATCACCTTAGGATTTTATCTTCTCATTTCACCTCTTTTCCATCAACCTACCATGCTCTATTCACCACCCTTCACTTTTCAAAACTTATTTTCAAACTTGTCTCTGTTGAGTCTAAAAACCTTGGTCTCGTACCAAGTGCATTTTCAAAACTCTTTTCTTAATAAAACTTGGATGGTTGTGGAGTGGTTAGGCGTAGGCCTTCTCCTATCCTGAGTGCTTGACATTACCTTTAGGGTTCACTGTCGTAAAACACTTACCATTCAAGATCAAAACATCTTTCATAAGAGAATGAAGTTCTCTTTGTATTGAACTAAATCGAGAGGATTGAGTGTAGACTTCTTCTTCTCCGAGTATCAGGATACTCACTGTAGAGTGTGTGGTCTCGATACTCGTCTATCAATACGAAGACGTGACTGTATTCGCCACACCATTTTCACAATAAAGCTCTTTGAGATAAAGAATTGGGTACTACTCGCAAGGGGTTACTATCCGAGGACCTATCTCACTCTTAAAAATAACTTTCACAAATTAAATGTGACATCTTGCCTCGATGTCGAAAACTATCTCTTTTCAAAAGGATATGTTATGTTCATTCTAACGCAAACAGGTAACGCCTAAGACTCCACAAGCGAGCTGCAACACACCTAACTTCTAGAATGTGCACGTTAGCATCATCCATAAAAACACCAGTTAACCGTAGGACGAACTACGGCTGCTTTGATTCTTCACTTCTTTTAAGTAAAGATACGTAGGCACAAGAGCCCCAATCCTTGTTGAGCACTTTCCTGTCTTTTATCCGTAGTTCTCCGAACTACGTTGACTCTGAGTTTCTCATACCCGTTGAGAATACATAGGCATAAGATCGCAAGATCCTACCGAGTCTCCTCCCTCTTTCATTTTCTATTTTCCTTGTTTCCAACCTTTCTCTCTCCCCTTAGAACACTATTTAAAGCATTACCCTTTAGCAGATACCTTCACGCATAGACAAACAAATGGTTCCCATCGAGTACGATGGATGCGAGGGGTGCTAATACCTTCCCTTCGCATAACCGGATTCCGAACCCTTTCTCTTGGTTACGAGACCATCTTATTCTTTTCTTTCTTAGGGTTTTCTCGATGTTTTCCATTCCCCTCATGGGATACATAAAGTTCGATGGCGACTCTTCTGTCTTTTCACTCTCGCCTCTCCGTCGTTGCATTTTCGAGTAGCGACACGTATGTAGGTCTCTTTGTGGTTCCTTCCCCTAAATCGATCTCTTCGAGTGGATCTTGCGCTTGTATTTTTTTCACATCGTAGGTTGGGTTTTTTTCAAACCCCAATGGCTCGTCATCGTAAATGCAGTCGAGCCTCCGACTTTCTAAAGCTGTTGTCTGGCCTTGTCGACCAACCGTACATGTATTACTGGCGGTATCTCTTTATTTTTCCTTTTCGAGCACCGCCTTTCGCTTGTTTTCAGCCAGATAGGTCGAAATTTGAGTTAGACTTTCTGACTCAGCATCCATCTTTATCTATGGGGGGCCACCCCATGGGTGGGCAACTCTGTGATGACTCCGCTAGGGTGTCGGGTGAGTCCCATACAAAACCATAATCTGCGTCTAAATTCAGGATATGACCAGTGTTGGCGGAGGTATAAGACCCCGACTCGTTGTTACATGGTGCTACATGCGCCAGGTGCTTGTCGAAAGACCTCTTCGTCCCCTTAGCTTCATTGATCCTGTAATAACTCTTGTCGACCTCAAAATTCTCAACGACGCCGTCTTTCCTCCAAATACTCATTCTTTGGTGTATAGTTGAAGGAACCGCCCCAATTCCAAGGATCCATTCTCGTCCCAATAAAAGGTTAAAATTTGCCTTTGAATTTATGACCATGAAAATTGTCGACCTGGTGGTGGTTCCCACTGCCATGTCCACTTGGACCACTCTTAGAATATTGCTGGTTTTCCCCTCATAGTTGGATAAAACCATGTTGTGTTGCTTAAGATCAGATCCAGTCTTCCCGATCCTCCTAAATTAACCACTGCCCCTCCTTCCATGAATACTTTATTCATTTCCACGCCGTCGACCTTTGCCTTTATGAACAACGATTTCAAATGATACATCATCCGTGGACTGGGTCTTTCAAACATGGCAGTTTGCTCTTCTACCACACCATTGTTCATCACATAATAACACAACGACTTATCTTCTGCAGCTTCGTCTAGCAAGAAATTATCCTTTGACTATGAGACTTTAGATACCCTATCATATTCCACCGGCAGTATTGAAACAACTCCACAGTTTACCACAAAGTCCTCACCGTAGGTTTCGTCATTTGTCTCATCGTACATGTCTTCATCCAAATCATCTTCCGTAAATGGGGTATATTGCTCGTCTGATTGAGGTGCATACTCCGGTTCGTCCTCATCTGACTGAGGGGTGTATTCTGGCTCCTTCTTGCTTTCTGTTCCAGAGGTAAACTTCGAATTCTGAGTCGACACCACCGCCTTTTCTCCAGAGACTCCCATAGTTACTGCTGTGATTTGGTTTGCCACTATATTCTCTTTTTCAACCCATCTGGTTTGGTCTTCGGGGGTTGCCTTTTCAATCTGGCATTCCCGACAGACCGTAGTTACAAAGTCGATGCTTCTCTGGCAGCCTTTTTGTTTCGCTGATGGCGCCTCCACTGGGTCCTTGTCATTGGGTTCTTGCCTTTGTAGTTGGGGGACACCACATATCCCTTAGGCTCAGCGTTCTTGTCAGAGGCTTTTGCCTCTCTTTCCAGATCAAACACTCTCCACTTTGGCCTATTGATCCCTTTCTGGGTCACGGGAGCCATTCACTTATCTTGTGGGGTATCCGATGGGGGCACAAAAGTCTTGGGTTTTGCCTGTTGGAACAACTTCCTGTACTCTTGGTTTTGTCGAGGAGCCCCATCTTTGTCAAACACGAACCTTGGGACCGAAGATCTGTTGACTGGTGGCATAACCTGCTTATTCGACTTGAATCTTTCTTTTGCTTTTTGGTCGAACACATCATGGCATATGAGACACAGGGCGGCTTTAGAGCCGCTAACCCTGCATTTTTCCTGAAACTCAGCTAAGCTTTCTCCAACTTGAGGGTATATTCCCTCAAAGTCCCTTTCTGCTTTCTTGTCGGGGCCCTCAGTAGCCTCGATCATCATGCATTCGAGCATCGAGGTTATCACCTGCTCTTCAAGGCCCTCAGTAGCCTCGATCATCAAACACTCCACCACATCAGCATACAATGCTTCTCCATCTTCAGAGGATCCGTGTCCATTTGCATCTTCGGTCTTTCACCAAACTAGAGTCGTTCTTCTTTCAAAGCTTTCTGCACCAAATCCCTGAAAATAACACATTGAGCTGTTTTATGACCAAGGGAATTATGAAACTTACAAAATCCCCTCTTTTTCTTTTGTTCCAACCGGGACGATAATTTGACCATCTTTGACCAACAAATCAAATATCTTGTCGCATTTGGATACATCGAAAGTGTACGTTTTCGCAAAATATTTGTCAGTTTTTTTCCGTATTGACCAAATTTTTTTCCGTTCGACGGCTTTAGGATTTTGCACGCATATGGGGGCCCTGGTTTTAATTTGGCCATGTTGGCAGTATTTTCTTCGACGAGCTCTTCGTCATCAGACGAGTATCCGCCGGTGGCCACAAACGTGACCTTTTCTTTCTTATGGTATCGGTTAGCCTGAGACTTCTCACTCCTTAAACGTTTGGCTTGCCGGACGCGGTCGGCCAGCTGTGCCATATCCCTAAGATATTGTGTGTCTAGATTTTTCCTAATAGAATAATCTAAACCACCTACGACCATTTGCTTATATCGAGATATTGATTCCTTCGCACAACAATTTGCTTCTCGTATCGACGAATTAGAAGAGATGTCAACCGGCAACCGTATCTTGAAACAACGACTAGTGGATATTGGTACTGTCACTGCACAACAAGCAAAGGATTGAGGATTCAGTGGTGTAATTTTAAGAGGTCGTGCAACATGAAGACATTGATAGAAATATGGGGGGAGTTCCCATCAGGAAACAACGGTTCTGCCTGACCCTACTTAAGCATGCATATTCTGTCAGTGAAGACTTGGTGTGAAGCCTTGGAGCTTACGTTAGAAGAGCAAAAGGCCCGGGGATAGGGTGAGTTGAGGGGGGACAGCGTAAGTAAGCGAATGTGTGTAAGCCCATTCAAACATGACTGTTCTAGGCAGGGCGGGCCACCCACCTTCGAATGGCGTTGTTCCTACGGACCATGAATGGATTTTCCTCTGGCCTCGGGGCACGTCGGAACCACATGAGTTCACTGGGGTGGAGCACAGTCCGCCAAAATTGGCATAGGTTAGGTGTTATTGATGGAACATGGTAAGCCTATCTTTCTCCACATGGAAGTGCTGCAGGAACATAGAGATGTAGGTAAAGGAAGTCTCAAAAAGCGAAGGCCGAGCTGTAGGTTCCGTGACCTGCACCGAGTTGGTGGCTGACTGGGCTTTTTCCCTGATCAAAGCAGATCAGCTCGCCGCCTTCTTATTATAAAAAAGTCGGTTGAATCGGGTGGAACATCGAATGAAATAGGTAGCTGGGTTCTCTTTTTACAACCCTTTTGCCCCCTATCCCTTATGTTTAGGAGCGGGATCCGCCCAAGAACGACCAATCCTATGGTGGTACGAAAGGCACAGACTCCACGAACGTCCCGTGCCCCCAAGACTAACAAAGGAAAGAAAGCCTCAACCAGAACCACATTCCTTTTGCGTGCGAATTTAGCTAAGTGTCTGAATGGTCATAGTTCCCTGCTGTTATGGCCAGTGCTCCTTTGCGTGTAACCCTACAAACAAGGAAAGGATGCCTCTCGGGGCATCTGAGAATGATTCGAGCCGTATGAAGGGAAACTCTCACGTACAGTTTGTCTTTTTTTTTTGGGGGGGGGGGGGGGGGAGGAGCCCGACAGGGTCCACCACTGACTTGGCCCAGGCCTAAGTGAAAGTGAAGTGGTGGGCCTACCCATCTCAACCAGGGGTATGCTGGATTCACGAAGAGCAACACTTTACGATGTTCATGACTAATCAGATCCTGACGTACCAATAGGTACCAGAGGAAATCACTATGATCGTTACTGTATCCGTATTGAAGAGATGCGACAAAGTCTACGGATAATTTTCCAATGTCCTAATAAAATACCTAGTGGCATGATCAAATCCGATGATCGTAAGTTATGTCCTCCATCACGATGTCGAATGAAACTATCCATGTAATCATGCACCGTGTGAAACGTAGATCATTGCCGTTATTAACCGAGACTCAGGTTAAGCTACATCTCGGAACCTAATGGGGTTAGGAGTAAAGCATCCCGAGGTTGGCGCATCTTGTTGGGCATGGAGAAGCATTGGGAATCTCCATTTCTTTCTTCGGAGCCGTTTCTTTTCCCGTCCCCCCGCCCCGGCATAGCGCTTCGCTTCCGGTTCTTCAGAAGAATCAACTGACTTCTCCTTTCTTCATTGATCTGGGGGAAAAGGAACCGTCTACCAGTTGGCAAGCTAGACATCAAGTAAGTGGCTTGATGAGGATAACTAAGCTGACACGCCAGAGTTGGCTGCTGACACAACAGGGTGGTGCCTTACCGCACCGCAGGCGAACACACGGTAGCGTTCATGGTGGTGCTTCAGGATTCCAATATACTGCGTCCAAGATCAGAACAAGCTTGCCGGCAGACCATTGCTGTCCCATTCTTGAGTGAGCTGGAGCGCATCCATCTTATCCACTGAATTAGCTAGAAGCTATCGCTTCGGGTCGAAGCACTAAAAGACAAGGACCGGGAAACGCGGCGATATAGGAACCATAGGACCCCCTACTAGTAAAGGGAAAATGGAAGTGCATGTTAGCATACTAGCTGAAAAAGCCCATTCCCCTGACTCTAACTTCACCCCTCTCCAACCAGTCGAGTGGCATTAGCCCCTCTCCCAGTAAGAGGATGCGCGAACCTCCAAGTCAAGCGTGCTAGCGCGCTTTACCAAGGTTTTCTCTGATAGGGGCTCGAACGCTGGCCGTTGCTTATTTGGGTCGAGCGTCAACCTTAGTGCATCCGTTTTCTTGCTCCTTAGCACAAGCACTAAGTAAGCCCATGAAGGAAAGGCCTTTTCGTACATCATAATAAGGTAAGCTTCATAGCTCCAACCTAGACAAGGCCTTTTTTTATACCTTTTTTTAGATTGGGTTGCTGGATACGGGATCCTTGTAGTAGGCTGAACTAACATCCAGCCGAGAGAGGGCAGCCTTTAGAAGTAACAAATTGGGAAACCAATAGAACGCTTCACGTTTTCTTATCTTCTTCCCGCCCTAGGAGTAGCACAAAAAGAAAGAGGGATTAGCATTATTGATCCAATGATAAACCACTAACACCCTCCTCGTTGGGTCTCCACACACTGGGAAAAGGCTCTAGCAATGGCAAAGTGGCCACTACTAACAAAGCTCCAATAAGGTATCGATCGAGAGGGATATGACAGTCAGGTGCGAAGCAATTACCCCTTTTTGTAAAGTACCCCTCTTCCTATTTAGTTTAGGGGGTTAAGGCGAGAAACGGCTTGATGAATCGTTCCGTTCGCCATGCACCGGCCCCATTCACTTTCTTATCGTAGAGGCTGTAAGTACACAGTGCCCCCACAACAATTAAAAGTATAATGATAGTGGGATTGAAACACAAGAGTGCTCGCCCTTTCTTTCATTTCAAGTAGGCCACTTTTTCTGGAACGCAGTCCGGGATAACCGTGACCGTATAATAATATATAAATCTTCGATGCTGTCATTTCGAAATGTCCGCTTCAACTGCAGTGCAGTTTAACCTCCCAAACGGCAAAGTTGGCTTGACGAGCGCAGATGCGAGGAAGCGGGAGAAATTAAACAAAAAATATCTTTCTTGTCCTTCTACTTAAGGGGCAAAGAGAAGCGCTTTTGCTACTGAGGAAGCAAATGCGCGAAGGTTCAAGACTTAGCCGAGCATTAGCGAAGCTAGATTCTCATAGCGAGGCGCTACTACAGCGTTCGCTAACTCGAAGCGCCGAAGACCTATGTGCTATAATGCTGAGCCAAGGATGCTCCGTCTTATCTATATAAGCAGTCAACTGAGTTCTGAACGAATTAGCTCCTTGGTAATGGCTCAATCTATAGATAGAAAGCCCTATGATAGGAAACTATCACGTTAGGTTTGGAGAGAGATCGAACCTATTAGATTAACGAATAGGGAGAGTAGATGCAAGCTTTTTCTTTCAATAGCCAGCCAAATGACTACAAGATCATCAGTCTACTCTACCTCAATTCACCATTTCGAACTTTGTACAGAAGGTTTTTCTGTACCATCTCCTTCTACCTATACCTCAGTTGAAGCACCTAAAGGAGAATTTGGTGTCTTTCTGGTTAGTAATGGAAGCAATCATCCCTACCATCGTAAAATAAGAGCACATGTCTCTGCCCATTCATAAAGACTCGATTCTATGTCCAAACATCACATGCCAGCAGATGTGGTCACCATTATAGGTACTCAAGATATTGTGTCTGGAGAGGTGGATAGATAGGACTGCTAGTTGCTCGATCAGGACCCTAGCTTTATTGCGAGCCAAAAACCTTGATGGATTCCCCTTCCTCTTCTATCCTCAATACTAGAGAGAAATGAATTCCATACTCCCGATCGAAGCTTTTTTTTCTTCTGTTGTTGGTGTTGGAATTTCATGAATGCGGATCCAAAACACGAATGAGTTCAGTCGAACAGCGTGCATATATAGTAATTTGAAGTTGGAAGAGCCTGGTGTTTCCTGACGTACTGGAGGGAGTTATAATATAACATTTGAATTTCTAAAAAAATAATTTACAATTTCCAATATGTTGGAAACAATAGCGCATTGGGTCAGATTTTTAACAGAGAACAACAAGGTGTTTTATTTTTTTGTGGTTCTCCTTTGTATCTAAGGGCTCTTCCTCATCTATCTTATTCTAGCCTTGTTTTTCCATCGAAAGGATTACTATGTCTATGGGGGTTGATGATATATTCCAATATTCTTAGGGAGGAGTTAAACTCAAGATCAGTCACCCGACTGACCGGTCTAAGATACCTCCTACTCAGGTAAACCAGCCCCCATCCCCGCCTTTAGGAGATTGAGCAGGTAAAGTGAACTTGTACCCCAGACGTACTCATGGGCAGCGTGAGGAACCGGGTTTAAAATAAAAAGTTATGATTATAAGTAAATTTGAAGTCCATGTAGGTGCGGGCCATACCGGTGTCCATCCCGACCACGGGATGTTGGGCTTCAACTTCCCTCTGGCCTTTAGTATAGAAAAAAGGTGCTTGAATTGAAAGCTTTGTACTATGGACTAACTTAGCAATGAATTTCTCATCCAAGGGGTCAAGCCCTTATATAATAGTCAGTGGGAAATCGGTAGCCTTTTCTTCAACTCTGAAGAAATGAGTAATGCTTCCTGCGAAAGAAGCGGATCACTTGCTTACATACGTGATTATGCAGCTGGCCCATTAGTGGGTTCAATGCCTGCTTGCCTTTCATTTTGAATTGAAAGAGTAGTCTCGAGCCGCGCTCTTCTTCCATGCAAAGGGAAGATTGGATTTAACGGCTAACGAGCTCCGGCAAGAAAACGACGAAATAGCTCATAGCCCGGGTTACTTCTCTTACTTATTATTTATGGGATCCCCCTTGGCCCCCTTTGGTCTAAAATAGCCGTACACACTCTGGAGGTAAAGCCCAAGAATCCTATCTTTTTTATTGAGTGGAAGTAGGAATGGAGTGGCTCATGCCAGACCGGAGAGATCATACTTATCGGCTAGCTCAATCGTAAATCGGGGATCCCCATGATATATTCAGCCAGCTTGTTAGCACAGCCTCTTGTAGACCCTTAGGACTCGACATTCTTATAGGATTCCATTTCGTCTCCATAAGTTATCCTGTCTGCCTACAAGGCCCAACCGAAGCAGATTGTCCTCGACCTTAAGGGTTCCAGATAGCGCCCCTTCACTTGTAGTTTCGCTACTCTAGGACATCAACACCAATTCAGGCTCCAACCCTAACTTCAGCTTTAGATGAAACTTATAATTAGGCTTTAGCTCCAGCTCTAGCTTAGGCTTTAAGCATAGAATTAGGCACCAACCTCGGCCTAGGCATCGACTTCCTTCTTCGTAGTCTTCTTCTTCCCTTGGATTCGGCATAGCCTTCTTCAGATTATTCATCCTTGTCTTTGTCTCTGTCTACCAGATCGAATCCTATAAAAGCTATTCGTCCCCCTTCTCGACGTTCCCGGAGGGTGGCTCTTCACTTGGTGTTCACTATTCTAGGGTCTTGGCACTAACAATGGCACAAACTTTCACTTCGACTTAGTTCTCAGCTCATGAATCTGGCTATCTAAATATATCCGAATTCCTTTCTGATGCGCCTTATGTTTCCAAAAGGTAAGACTTTCCCCTTCATTTCTAGGTACGTTGGTGTTAGCATGCCGGATATAACTCAATCAATGCGGTTCGTCCCCTTCCTCCAGCCAACCCTTCCAGCGCTTCTGGATGACCCTTCGTACCCGTATTCATAATTATACCTCCACGGATCTCCCCTCCTTCTCCAAAAGATTTACAAATCAGACAGGGCAATTCCTGACTTTCACTTCAAAATCTGGTACTTCACTTGGGGTTAGGCTTTTCAGCTGGGCCATGGGGAGAATGAAAACTTTAACTTCGGAAGGAGGAATGGCAAGTAGAGTTCCCACTGCAGTAGTTTCCGAATCAGGGATGTTAAATTACTTTTGTCTCAGAATTAGACCCATTTGTTACCCTTTTTGGAATAGTTGGGGCAGAAATGTAATAAATAATAGGCTGCTCGATCAGCTATTCTGGCAAGCAGCTCTTTCGCTCGTTCCCTTGGGGCTTTTGGGGGCCAACCTGTTCCATATGAGCAGCAGGAGCATAAGCCCCCCGTGTTTGAAAACTCTCATGTAAGGGACCTACTTTCCTTCATACTATACCTTCCGGAGTGCTTATAGAATATCCTGTTGAGTGGGTTTGATGCTAATAAAATAGGAAAGAGCCCAGCAACTCCCCTTTTTCGGGATAAAGTAATGAAATATGGTAGGAATAGATCTATATATGTATAAAAAAGAAGTAAAAATGAAAGAGTTGGTGTCACATGTACTGATAACTCTATCCTGCGCTGAAAGCGAGAGGGACGGACGAAACTATGCTTCACCGACTTTAGTCTTTAGTGGTTGAACAACTGAAAGCTAACTTCAACTTATCTTTCTGATTGACTGCTGTTTCCATGCTTGTTTTTGAGACCGGGGCTGCTATTCTTATATTTGATATTCGAGTTACCCTGTGCGCTAGTTGACTATCCAATATTGGCCGACTGACGGATGGGCTCCCTTAAGGGTGGAGCTCACCAACTGGGTGGCGTGGAAGGGGGATATTTAGCTATGTGCGGGTAGAACTGCTCCTGCTCAGTTGCCACTGGATATCCATATTTATCCCCTAGAGCTGCTATTCATTCCTCCCCCATCGGTTGAGTGTTTTCATTCCCTCGGGCCTTATTGGAAAGTCGGGGCTTCCCCTCCTTTTTCCGAGGAAGCTACCCTTGCTATAGCTACCCCCAGCCAAAAGGAGGCCATAACTTTGTTGTTGCATAATGTCATACCCCAAATTTTACCCTCAGATACTCTGGTCTTTTGCATATCATTTTAGGTCAATCATATTTCATAACTAACCAGTTCGTCGACTTTTGTTTGTTTTGTTCCACTTGTGAGTCAGGGTTGTTTCAAAAGACTTCAAGGGCCAGTGAGTTAGGGTTTTGAATATGTCATCCATTATTTAAGCTCAAAAGATGTGGGGCTAGAGGTTTTCTTTTTAAATTGGATTTCCTTTGTTTGGAGTTTGTTCCTTTTAGTTTTTGTACTCAAGTTTGAGGCAAAAGTGTTAAGTTTTCAATTATCATGAGCAGTTCCTACCAGAGGCTTATCAAAGCATGACTTCAGTCCTCCGATTGACCATAAGGGTTTAGTTTGTTTAAGGTTCATTAGTAGTTAGACTGGAGAAGTTCTAAATCAGGATTATGGAGAATTAGGGTTTCTTACCCCTTGGGTTTAAGCCAGGAAAATAACATTCAGTTGAGTTTCGCCTGAGGCTAGCAGGTTAAATGTGTGTGCAATTTAGTTTAGCTATGTGGACGTTGAGTTGATCTGAGTGAAGAAAGATGCTTGTTTTCATTCTCAAGTTGAGTGTGGTTGAGATTGGTGATGCACAACTTAGGACGACCAGATCATGGTCAAAGTCAGATTTAATTCATCTGGCGAAGTCAGGTTGCCGGGTCCTGGTCATATGGCTCAGGATTTGTGGCAGTCAAGGTTTTAAAGTGTTGTGGAGGCGCGCTACAAAACCACGTCCATTCCCATAACCATTTTTTTAGATTCATGTTTCTAAATCCAATTTTCCATATCCATATTTCATTCCAATTATTTACTTCATCATCCAAATTTATTTCTCGATCCACTTCATTCACCTTTATTTAATTCATTTTCAATATCCATCCAATTCTCTTTTCATCTTAGTTTTTATTTCATCTAATTTTCCCATTATCCATTTTCATTATTCAATAACATTATCTATATCCACATCCATTTAAATATATAATAAATTTCACAACCAAGTTTATGTCCATAGGCCCATTCATATCTTGTCTATATATATATATATATATATATATATATATATATATATATATATATATATATATATATATATATATATATATATATATATATATAGATGCAAAGAAGCCCATGTCTTCTCTCTTATTATACTTTATGTTATAAGAAAATTGAACAAGAATTAAAATTATTGCAAGTCAACAGCATAGTACAAACCATAAACCACAATAGCCCACTTCTTCATCTACTCTCCCCAACTGTACCACCCTTGCAGCTGAACCAATTTCACACAAAAAGACAAGTGCCAAGCCACCTTTATCCTTGTACAACTTGCATTTCCTGCACACCCTGCTACACTAGATCCTGTATCAACATGGTACATGTGGTCGTATATCCAAAACATGCATCAGAAAGTTACAAACACGGAACCTGTATTCAAACATTGCTGCACACAATTTGCCATAATCCTCCGAACAGAACCAAACAAAAATCTTTGTACACCAATTGCCACTTCAAGATGTAGCAGAAAACTTGTTACCATCCTGCACAACTACTACAAACCAGGTTTAACACATCCTTAAACACTCCAAGCACAAGATGCCAGTTCCTGCGGCTTCAACGTCAACCTGCGACCAAGCAAGATAGTAACAATTCAAGATACCCTGTTGTCCAAAGGTGCCAAAGACCTGATTTGAAAACAACGTTTCAAGACATTAGACAGGGTTTTTGGGACGTAAAAAAGAAGAGTGGGAGGGGAGGAAAAAGGGGGCATATCAAAAACAGAGAGGGGATACCTGCAGAAGAGAAAAAAAAATGGTCTCTCGCCACAACCTCTGGAGGAACGTCAAATTTGAACCTTGCAAGAGATCCATACTCTTTGACGCAACAAATCTCTCTCACCATTCTCCTCTCATTATCGATACAGCCACTGGAAACGATAGCCACAAGCCCAAATCCCTCTCACCAACCTCTGTAAACAACAACGATACAACCACAAACCCAAATCCATGCAACGTCTACATTATACCTCTATCATCCTTCCAAAATCAACAAAAATCCACAAATAGTCCATCTTTAATTTATCAATTATACCCTGTTCAAATCAGCATGAAAATCAAAACGAGAAGAGGATGGAATCGAGGAGAATGGAAACGCGAGTTTGAGAGGGAGAAGAGCTGTAAATCGTGAGTGACAAGAGAAAAAGCCAAGCGAATCTGAGAAGAAGAATAACAAGAACGAGAGTGAAAGCGAAAAGGTGGTGTCTGAGGCTCGTTGAAGCGAGACATTTGAGAACAAGTGAAGGTATATACCTTTTTTTTTTCACTGATAAGGTTGAACCTTTTTTTATTTACCCTGAATCTTTTTTTTTTGCTATGCTGATTTGTTTTTCTAACCTCCATTGACCACGGGCTTTTGGGCCGAACGAGTTTGCTTTTGGAACCTTCCATGATGTGCCATTCATTTCATGCTACTTAATTCTTGTTTTTATTTTATTTTATTATAATTAGAAATTATTGTTATTTTTAGAGTGAGATTTTATTTTTATTTATTAAAAATTATTTTTTCTTTTTTTAGGAGCTAGTATTCAACTAGATTTTGTTTTAACTTTTAATTGTCATTTTGATTGTTACTCTTAACCTTGAATTTAGTTTGATGTGAACTTCGATTTAACATTAAGTTTGATTAATTATTAATCATAACCTTGTTCTTGGTTGATTTAATTTGTGACTTTAGATTTAATTGGTTTTTGATTAATTCATGATGATACTTGTGATTTCTCTCCTTAACAAGACTTAATAAAATCTGGTGAATGTTTTACTTGTTTTGTTTTTGACGCCTATTTCATTCGATGTTTTTTCTTTTACCCAATTCCAAAGGGTAGAATTCCTCTGTCAACTTGTAAGTCATGCTTTAGGATAACTTATTACCTTCTTACTTTCCCTCCTTTTGGTCTTGTTAGAACCAATTGGTCTTGTAACTCAGATTCAAGTCTAAGTTGAAAGACCTAACTAAGATTGAATTTAGCAAAAGTCAAAGGGGAGAATGAATAATCATGACAATGGTACTCACTAAGAGTTTACAAACTCTAGACTTGAATCTGAATTACAAGACTAATTGGTTTTTAACAAGACCAAAAGGAGGGAAAGTAAGAAGGTAATAAGTTATCCTAAAGCATGACTTACAAGTTGACAGAGGAATTCTCCCCTTTGGAATTAGGTAAAAGAAAAAACATCGAATGAAATAGGTGTAAAAAACAAAACAAGAAAAACATTCACCAGATTTTATTAAGTCTTATTAAGGAGAGAAATCACAAGTATCATCATGAATTATTCGAAAACCAATTAAATATAAAGTCACAAATTAAATCAACCAAGAACAATGTTATGATTAAAAATTAATCAAACTTAATGTTAAATCGAAGTTCACATCAAACTAAATTCAAGGTTAAGACTAACAACTAAAATGAAAATTAAAAGTTAAAACAAAATCTAGCAGCGGTCGAATATATCAACCCAAAATAACAGTGGTTCCTCAAAAAGAGGTTACTCCTGCCATGAAGAAAAAGGACAAAGAAGTGCCATCAAATGAAGGAGATGCTGAAGAGTTTTTGAGAATTATTCGAAAAAGTGATTACAAGGTTGTTGACCAGCTTCATCAAACTCCCTCGAAAATATCAATCTTATCTCTCTTGATGAAATCCCCAACCCATAGAGAGGCTTTACAAAAGGTGTTAATGCAGACACACGTGACAAAAGATATAACCATTGGCCAATTTGATTCGGTAATAGCCAACATTACAGCCTGCAACACTTTGAGTTTCAGTGATGAAGAGCTGCCAAGGGAAGGACGTAATCATAATCGTGCATTGCACGTATCTGTCAGATGTCAAGAAGATGTTTCGGCACAGGTTTTGGTTGACACTGGTTCCTCTTTGAATGTATTTCCTAAGAGGATCCTGGAAAAATTAGCCTACGAAGGGGCAGAGATGAGGCTGATGTCGTTAGTTGTTAAGGCTTTTGATGGTTCGAGGAGGATGGTGGTTGGTGAAGTGGAGCTGCCAATTATGATAGGTCCCCATGTGTTCGACATCATGTTTCAAGTGATGGACATTAATCCAGCTTACAGCAGTTTGTTGGGATGACCTTGGATTCATGCGACTGGAGCAGTGACTTCTACTTTCCATCAAAGGATAAAATTTGTTGTGAATGACAAGCTGGTAATTGTACATGGTGAAGATGACTTAATGGTGAGTCATCTGTCGTTGTTCAGGTATATTGAGGAAGATGAGGATGTGTTGGAAACTTCTTTCCAAGCGCTTGAGATAGCCAACACTGTAATGATAGAAGAAGAAGTGGCAAAGAGTGGTCCATCTTTTGCATCCGCCCAAAGCATAAAATCTACACTGAAAGAAGGCACTCCTATAGGATAGGGAGAGGTTATCGAAGTAAAAGCAAGATTGGGTCGCCAAGAGTTGGGTTACAAACGAACTCATGATGAAGCATCAACACATGCCGAAAGACGTCTGAAGACTATTCAAGAGTTATTCGCCAGTAGGGGTTCCAAGTTAATATTGTGGGAGAAGAATTTGAAGATGAGGATGTTGAACATTTGGTATATCATTGAGAGACTGCTTTAAGCAACTGAGAAGCTGTTGAGATTCCCATGATCTTTCCTGTGTTGAAGTAATTTGTTTGCTTTCTTTACTTGTTGTTGTTTTTCAAACCTCCATAGCCGTGCCCAAGGCTATAAGATATTTTTGTAGGGCCCCGTGCTTTCAAGAATATTATGGTTAATGAAGTTGTTTTGTTAAATTCTTCATTGTTGTTTCATTTATTGTCTAATGCTTTCACCTTTAAAAGAAAATGGCATTCCAACGAATTTGAGTGACAAGAGAAAAAGCCAAGCGAATTTGAGAAGAAGAATAACAAGAACAAGAGTGAAAGTGAGAAGGTGGTGTTGGAGGCTCGTTGAAGCGAGACATTTGAGAACAAGTGAAGGTATCCACGTTTTTTTTCACTGATAAGGTTGAACCTTTTTTATTTATTCTGAATCTTTTTATTTTGCTATGCCGATTTGTTTTTCTAACCTCCATTGACCATGGGGTTTTGGGCCAAACGAGTTTGCTTTTGGCACCTTCCATGATGTGCCATTCATTTAATGCTACTTAATTCTTATTTTTTATTATTTTATTATAATTAGAAATTATTGTTATTTTTAGAGTGAGATTTTATTTTTATTTATTAAAAATTGATATTGAGCTTATTTTTTCTTTTTTTTAGGAGCTAGTATTGAACTAGATTTTGTTTTAACTTTTAATTTTCATTTTGGTTGTTAGTCTTAACCTTGAATTTAGTTTGATGTGAACTTTGATTTAACATTAAGTTTGATTAATTTTTAATCATAACATTGTTCTTGGTTGATTTAATTTGTGACTTTATATTTAATTGGTTTTCGAATAATTCATGATGATACTTGTGATTTCTCTCCTTAATAAGACTTAATAAAATCTGGTGAATGTTTTTCTTGTTTGGTTTTTTACGCCTATTTCATTCGATGTTTTTTCTTTTACCCAATTCCAAAGGGGAGAATTCCTCTGTCAACTTGTAAGTCATGCTTTAGGATAACTTATTAACTTCTTACTTTCCCTCCTTTTGGTCTTGTTAGAACCAATTGGTCTTGTAATTCAGATTCAAGTCTAGAGTTTGTAAACTCTTTGTGAGTACCTTTGTCATGATTATTCATTCTCCCCTTTGACTTTTGTTAAAGTCAATATTAGTTAGGTCTTTCAAGTTAGAATTAGGTTGAGTTTGTAAACTCTATGTGAGTATCATTGTTATGAGTACTCATTTTCCCCTTTGACTTTTTGTTAAAGTCAACCTTAGCTAGTTTTTTTAATCTAGACTTAGGGAGTTTGTTAACTTCATGTAAGTACCATGGTTATGGATACTTATTCCCCTATGGAACCTTGATCGTTATCAATAGTTCTTCAGCCTAGCCAGATGAACTACGGTTGCTCTGATTCCATCCTAGTCAGGATACGTAGGCACGAGATGCGACGTCTTGGCGAGCATACTTTGTACATACCTTAGGTATTTACCTTAGCACTTTCCCTTAGCAAGCGATTTTAGCATAGCACAAATACTAACAAGAAGTTCCTGTAGAGTACTACAGATACTTAGGATGCTAACACCTTCCCTAGGTATAACCAACCCCCGGACCTTAGATCTTTAGCTGTGTTGTTACGTAGCGCACTTAGGATTTTCTTTGATCTTTACCCTTTCCTTTGGATAAATCAAAGCTCGGTGGTGAATTTCATAGATTTGTGATTCAAGTTTAATAGCTTGATATTCGATTCTCATTGCAACACATAGCGTACTTAGGGTTTTCTTCGATCTTTACCCTTTCCTTTGGATAAATTAAAGCTCAATGGTGAACTTCATGATTTGTGATTCAAGTTAATTAATAGCTTGGTATTCGATTCTCACTGCAATAGAGATGCATATCCGTATCATAGTATGTTATTAATGATGTTTTAAGTTGATTGAGCTAGTTTAATCAAATTAATGATAATTCAGGATATGCATCTTCGGATGCACCCAATACACAAAAAAGGTATTGCAAGTGGGCCACACCCAGTTTATGCCAAAAAGTAATTCGAAGATGCACCTGCGGAATCACCACCGTATGTCATTAATGGTGTTTTAAGTTGAATTTAGGATCACATAGTACACCTCTATTGTTTATCTGAAATTCATACTGGAGAATCTCCTATAATATTTTGACAATCGAAGAGTTGTGAAACTCGAGAACCATTCACCCTAGATTTACAATGAAGGGAAGATTCATTTCAACAAATTTGAGTTAAACTTAAATGAAGATTTAAGGATTATGTGGATTACATGTTACGAAAAAAATTGTCTGATCGATGTGGATTCAAAAATGCAAGACTGACTAAAGATATTCTAATGATGTTGCAGCGTTATGATAAAATACAATGTTAAATTTATGTTAACGATTATGTATGTAATGTTATGTATTTTGATGTTAATTTATGGTTTTCTTCAACTTTCTTCATTTGTTACCGGCTTGTGGTTTAAGCTAATAACGTGTATTTCAGAGACGCATATCCGTAAAACTCGTTAAGTTTTGAAATAAGGGTTATTATGGAGATGCACCTCCAAATTAACCTTAATATGGATACAGAGATGCATCTACGAGCATTGCTTTGGGAAAAATGGGGGTGACTTACTCAGGAAATCGTCAGGAGTGTTTGTTAGACATGTAACTTCCAACACAATAGAGGATGAAATGCATGGTTCATAAAAACATGGTTTTAGAAAGAAAAAAATTGGTTTAGATTTAGAGTTTAAGAATATTTTGAAAATTGTTTTAATATTAAGCAACGGAAAATAAATTGGCTGAATATAATTTGCAAAAATGTAAAGAGTTAAGCTAAGATGGGAGCACTAAGAGTTATATAGGTTCAATCTAGAAATGACTTAGTCTTGTCCCTAGAGTATCCAATAAACTTGAGAACTTTTAATAGGTTATACTCACAAACCCTCCTTATATAAGAAAAAATAAAGTTTAAGGTTAACTTCCAATCAAACAATACACAACAGAGTGAAGCGAAGAGTCTTCCTTCTAAACGGAAGATCAAAGCGTTTAGTCTCCTTTCCACATGGCAGATTAAAATGATTAGTCTTCTTTCCATAAGAATATGGGTGTTAGTCTTCAAACTTCTAAACAAACTTTGTGAACTTTTAAAACCAAACCGAGCTCAAAAACATTAAACCTTGGTTTTACCATGCGATAACTAATAACCTGAGAGATTTTAACGATGGGCTAATATCAAACCTTAACAAGATTTTATCACGGGCTAAGTTTTAACCTTGATTTGGTTTTACCACGGGCTAACCAAAAACCTATGAAAGCTTTTATCAAGGGCTGAACTTTCAAACCCAAACAAGGATTTGATCACACAATTCTCAAACTAAAGATTTTATGGGTTTAACTTCTAGTGCAAACAATTCCTAATTTGATAATCTGTAACAAAGGTATAAACAAAAAATCCCTTGGTGAGCTTACACCACTACCCTTCCATAAATACAACTTCTCACTTGCAAAAAGAACTCTCTCGAAAAACACTTAGCAAAAAATTTAGTGAGAGAAAGTATATGAAATGTTTAGAGAGAACGAAAGAAGTATGAAATGAAACTCGGTTCTGGATTTGTTTGAAATGAAGGAATGTGCATCTATATATATATAGGCTAGAGGTTAGGATGGAAATTTGATTCATCTCTAATGGGTACCCACAAAATTACCCACAACGGGTAGGGTAAAAACTCGCAAAAATGGATACAGGCATGGGCTCGGATAATTACCCACTTAAATAAGTGGGGATGGGTGCGGGTATGAGCACCTTAGTACCCACCCCTCCCCATACCCGTACAATATATATTTATATATTTTAATTTATATTATTATATAAAACTAAATGTTTATAAAATTAAAAAAAAAAACATCAATTTTAATCTTTTACATATTTAATATAAATGATCATTTATTTCATAATTTAACAATAAATTTTTTTAAAAGCTTTTTAATGTTTTTAAAAACTTAAAGTATTATGATAGTTTATACTTGATATATTTATTTTTGTTAGAAATGTGGGTAACAGGTATGGGTACGAGCACTTGTATACCTATAAGATACGGGGACGAGTGCCAATGTTGATACCCAAGCGGGTATGGGCTCGGGTACGAGGATTTTCTCCAACTGCGGGTATGGGGACGAATACTATAGTACTCTATCCAAACCCTGCCTATTGTCATCTCTACTAGAGGTTGGCAAAAAGAAAATCTATTTAAATGCGTTTTAAGACTTGTCGATCGATTGTTAACATGTTCCAATTGATTAGTTAGATTTTTACAATCGCTTACTAAATTAAAAATGGAAATAAAATATTTATAGACATTAAAATTATTAAGATGATATCCTAATCGATTATGCCACATTTTTGAAATCTTCCAATTGATTGAGATAGAGTGCTAATCGATTGGCGAAGACAAAACTTTGTCCATATATTTTCAAACAACTTTCAACTCATCTGATACGACTTTAAGATATTTTTAAAAGTATTTCTTTGATAAAAATAATTTTTAAAATTTTTGTGTGTGATTTTAGCAAAACACTTTTACAAAAACGCCCTTTATGCATTACATAGATTTCACTCAAGTTGCTTAAGGCAGGGTGTCCTTATACTTTAAGACTTTGTCAGATAATTTCCTTTGTGTAGACACTTGCTTGAGTTTACTTGAGATGATGCTTAAGTTAACTTCCATTAGGTTGTCATCATCGGCTAGTCAAATCCAACAAATCCGAATTCTTTAATTTGCATCTTTAACCACTTAACCACATATGCTTGACTTGTCATCATGAGTTTAGATAAAGGTTGTCATCATCAAATGTAAATGCATATTATCCAAACAAGGTTCTTCATGATCAAACTTCCATTTTCTCACAAAACCCTTTAAAAAATCCATCCATTCTCAATTAAATTTTGCACCTTTAAACTTCATTCTTGTGTTTCATCAGATCAAATGAAGTTATAATTTAAGTTAAAGTTCATAAAGAATCATACACGTGGCTATATGGGAAAATAAATAAATTTTTGATGTAATTCATGAATCACTTATTCCTTGCATTAGCACATCGACACCAGAAGAAAAATGGACGTGCTTCCCTGAAAATGAGTAATTTATAGCATGTGTGTATTAATCTGATAAGATACATCATCGAAATGGACAACTCATTCAACAAGGGAAATTGAGACTTGGCCGAATCATTTTATGGAAAGGATGCAAGATTTCACCAAGTTGAGCGAGATTGAAAGGTAATCAAATAAAAAAAGTCAAATGCGGAACCGCCAAGGCGCCAATAGATATGGATTTCGCTGGTGACACATGTTTCAATTCATTTTAGTTTTTATTCAACGATGTATTTATGTGGTTAAATACGTTTTATATGTAATCTTGTATTAATATTAATATTGTCAAATATATACATTTTCATAGATTTGAATATCTATTTCAGTTTCCAAAATATTTCTCCATTTTCCTATTCTTAAATAGGCCCTGTTTCTGATATTAGTTATGTGTGAACAATGTTGGGTGCATTCAAAAATGCTTTTTTGGATTCACCCAAATATTTAAAAAACGACCAAGTTTTTTTCGGAATGCATCATAATTTCATAATTTTCACGCAATAAAATAGGGTGTATCCAGAAGTACATCTATGGAATGTCCCTTGGGTCAAGATTGGATTTCTAAAGTTCATTTTAGCCTAAACATTGTATAAATATGAGCACACCTCTCTTGTTGATCTGAAATTTATACTAGATAATCTCTTAGAATAATCAAACAATTGAAATGTTGTCAAACTCGAGTACCATTCATCCTTGATTGACAACAGAAGGAAGATGCATTTCAACAACTTTGAGTTGAAGACAAATGAAGACTTAATGATTATGTGGAGCACATTTCACTATTACAAAACAAAAAGTTTGATAAGGTTGGATGCAAAGATTGTGAGATCCTCCGAAGATATCTTGAAGATGTTGAAACATCGTACTTGATGATAAAATGTATTGTTTGATTTATGTTAACAATTATCTATATGATGTTATATTTTTTTATATATATCATAACAATTATCGATGTTATTTATCTCTATTTTTGCATATGTTTCGTTTTTGTTTCTGGTTCACTAGGATTCAAAAATACATTTTTCGTATGCATTTTCGAATTAAATTTACTCATAGATTTGAAATGTGACTCAAAAATAAAAATAAAAGTTATGTGTGAATGGAATATGTTTAGAGATACATGTCTCCTAATTCTAATTCTTAGAAATAATAATAATAAAAGAATTTTAATAATATTAAGCCCAATCCACATCCTTCTGAATAGGCTCATCATCCAGAAAATATAAAATTAAACCCATTTCAAAAATTTAAACCCTAAATCAACCGCTCTATTGAACTCAACTCACCGAGAAAGAATAAGCTAGCTGGAAAGTGCAGAGTTGATCTTCAGCTGCTAGAAACAATGAGAAATCCAGGTTTTCCTAATTTTTCTTCTTATTTTCGTGATTGATAGTAACATATATCCCAACATTAGTTTTCTTTAATTAATCAATAGTTAATTACTTCATATCTCCCTTTATATGAGCTAAATTTTCATTTTTTAGGGTTTGTATTGGATTCACCAATATCGTGTTTTGTAGTTTCAATCTTGTGTTTGATATCATTTTTCCCACTAAACAAATTAATTGAATTTTATATTGAGAAAAATAATGGAAACTTAAGTATCTCTCTGTATTATAATGTACCCTAATCATGGAATTTGCATTTCAGAGGATTAAGTTGTAGCAGTTGGTGTCGTCGTCACAGTGTAAGAAATGACTGTGAACCTTTTTTATGGTTGTGATTTGGGCATAACAAGAGGCGGGAGGACCTCCATCATTTTGAAGAGTTAAAAAAGAAGGGTGTTATTAATTCAAAACATGATAATGATTTGGAGTCCGAATCATCTGATGACGACTATGAGCGAAATTTAAATTCTAGGAGTGGTAAGAATTCCCTTGAAGTATTAATTAAGGTGAAGAAGAAAGATCCCATTTGTAACACACTTTTCTACCCCACAGTTTTAAAGGCAAAATATTCACATTTACCAGAGTAAATCAAATATAGGTCAAGGCTCCGTAAACAACGAGTTTTCCCAAAAGATATCAAAAATTGCTCAAAAGGATTTGGAACTCAAAAAGGGATAATCCAAAGTTTTCCTTATGCGGAAATATAATCAAAATAACAAAATCAAATAAAACATGGTTTAACTCAAAGACCCCGAACCGATGTTACACTATCAGAGCAAGACCCTCTAAGTTAACCAAAATGGCCAACAACTCAAAACTCCAAAAAGATCCTCGACGACATCCACGACTAAACCTGGTCATCTGCATGTTACCCACGTGGAGGTAACATTCAAATAGGAAGGGTGAGTAAATCGATTCATAATAATCAATATATGAATTCAATATATAAAATGACGTCATTTTCATATTCAACATCATCATAATCATTAAGGAACATCAAAGCTCATAATATCATAATTACACCAAATTATCTCATAAATGCAAATGCAACAAGACTCATGCATGTGGTACCAATCATCACAGCTAGATGGATATTGGGCCATCAACCCTCCATAGATCCCTATCAATAGGATCGATTCTAATACAAGAATCAGAGCACATCAAAATACCTCACATCCGCACAATGGGACTGAAGCCAAAGAAATCAAGGTCCTGAACTGAAGTCCGGATGCACATGAATGCATGATGCACACGTCAATAATCATCCTCATAATAACATCATAGGTGCATCATCATTCATCAAAATCATTATCATCAAAATCATCATCATAAATCATGTCATCATAGAATCATCAAAACTCATGGAAATATCATCATAGTTCATCAATCACTACATCATAGGAATCGTCATATAATTATGTACAAATCACATAGAATTCATAGTCATACTCATATTAATTCGTCAAAGAAATCACAACATCAAAACATCAAGGCATCATTGCACAAAAATCAGAGTTCACGCAACTCTGCTATGTTCGCTAGCAAGTTCGTTGTGCGAGTCTGTGGCGAGTTTATTCACTGTGCGAACACGCGATTACAGCAAAACATTGTTACCCACCAGAACCTAAAATCAACCCAAAAGTCCAACGATTTCCTTCCCCAATGCCCCCAAAACATCCCTAAATCATTTCTAAGGTATTACAGCGATAAAGGCACAAAATCTACGAATTATTAGGCCAATCCCGTATCATAATCACGCTCTAATTTCCATAATTTCCTTACAACTACACCACGGTCATTAGAGTTTCTCACGGTCTAATTACCCTACAGGGTTGAAACCTTAACGATAGATTTTGGCCACGAAGGCCTACTTTCTCTTAAACCCAAATCGACCTCAATCCTATCAGATCATCAGTTCAAATCCCTATACGGTTAAAACCTCAAGAATAGAATTTGGCCATGAATGCCTAATTCCCTTTATCTCAAAATCAGCCTCAAACCCTTTAAACCCTAAAATCGACTTTAAATACATTGAAATCACATATTGAAAACCATGAAGGCAATACTCCCCATACCTTAATTGCTGACAGTTAGCCTTCTCCTTAATTCTCAGAAATCTTGCAAAACTTTTGCCTCAATCCTCTTCCTCAGAGCTCTGACCTCTATTTCTTCTTCTTTCACGGTCTAAAATGAATGAATCCTAATTCCCCCAAAAACCCATTTTTGTTAAACCTAACTTTGGGCCTATAAATTGGGCTTTTCCAATATTACCCTCACTAACTCCTCCTTAATTGTGCAATTTGCCCTTAGTTAACTTATATTTATTTAAATTAATAATAATACCAATATATCCATATTATATACTATTATTTAAATAAATAACCCAAAAATCTATAATTCTCAATATTTCACACCACCCACCGAAAATCACCAAAAATACGAATTTCCTATTTAAATAAATTAAATAAATTAAATAAATATTCCAATAAATTTGGGGTGTTACAAATCTCCCCCACTTAAAAGAATTTTCGCCCTCGAAAATTACCTCAAGGAAGCAGAGTCGGATACGACTCCCTCATCTGATCTTCACGGTCCCTGGTCCGACTTTCTCCAACTGGTCCTTCCTAAACTACCTTCACCAAGGCAATCTCTTTACCTCACAGTTGCTCCACTTCTCGTTCATCAATCCGAACTGGCAACACCCCAACAGTCAAATCATCTCTCACTTGTACATCATCCATCTGAATCACATGCGACAGATCTGGAATGTACTTCCTCAACTGAGATACATGAAACACATCATGCAAATTCGCAAGCGACGGTGGTAAAGAAATCTGATATGCTACTTCCCTCACCCTCTGCGAAATCTAATACGTACCAACAAAACGCGATGTGAGCTTTCAAGACTTCAAAGCTCGGCCAACACCAGTTACCAGCATAACTCTCAAAAACACGTGATCTACCTCTTGGAATTCAAGTGCTTTCCTCCTCTTATCATAATAACTTTTCTGACGAATCTGCGACACTTTCATCTTTTCTTGGATCATCTTGATCTTTTCAGTCGTCTCTTGCATAATCTCAGATCCGAGTATAACACTCTCTCCTGACTCATACCAACACAAAGGAGTCCTACACCTTCTACCATACAAAGCCTCACACGGTGCCATTCCGATACTAGAATGGTAACTGTTATTGTAGGTAAACTCAATCAACGGAAAAAGACTATTCCATGATCCACCTTGATCCAATACACAGGCTCTCAACAAATCCTATAACGAGTGAATATTTCTCTCTGTCTGCCCATCCGTCTTTGGATGATAGGCATAACTCAACCTCAACTTAGTACCCAAAGTTGTATGCAAACTCTCCCAGAACCTCGATGTAAATCTCAGGTCTCTATCAGACACAATACTTGAAGGAATACCATTCAGTTTCAGAACCTGGTCAATATATATTTCGGCAAGCTTCTGCAACGAATAACTGATCTTCATCGGTATAAAATAAGCCGATTTGGTCAATAATCACCCAAATCGAATTATATACCTTCAAGGTCCTCGGTAAACCTGTCTAAAAAATCCATAGAAATGCTATCCCATTTCCATTATGGAATATTCAACGGTTGCATCAGACCCGACGGTCTCTGATGTTCAATCTTCGACTTCTGACAAGTCAAACAAGCATACACAAACTCTGCAATTTCCTTCTTCATACTTGGCCACCAAAACAATTTCTTCAAATCTTGATACATATTTGTGGCACTAGGATGAATACTTAACCCGCTTCTGTGACCTTCCTCAAGAATGCTCTTCTTGATTTCTGGCACATCGGGAACACACACTCTATCTCAAAACCTCATCACACCATTCTCATCGATCCGAAAATCACCCACGTTACCTTGATTGATTAACATGAGATGATCCACTAAACTCAAATCATATGTTTGACCTTCTCTAATTTCTTGGAGAATACTACTGGTCAACTTCAGCATACCCAACTTCACACTGTTAGGAGTCTCTTCATAAACCAAACTCATATCTCTGAATTGCTCAATCAGTCCTAGCTCTCGAACCATAAGCATCGACATATGTAAGGACTTCATACTTAACGCATCAGCCACAACATTAGCCTTACCAGGATGGTAACTCAATTCAATATCATAATCCTTCAGAATGTCAAGCCATCTTCTCTGCCTCATGTTCAACTCTTTCTGATCAAACAAATACTTCAGGCTCTTGTGATCATTGAACACTTCGAACCTGGGCCCAAAAAGATAATGTCTCCAAACCTTCAACACAAACACCACCGCGGCCATCTCTAAGTCATGCGTAGGATAATTTCTCTCATGAACCTTCAGTTGTCTAGAAGCATAAGCAACGACCTGGCCATTCTGCATCCGTACGCCACCAAGACCCATCTTCGATGCATCGCAATACACTACAAAAGACTCACTCGGATTTGGAAAAATCAACACTGGAGTAGTCGTCAACTTCTTCTTGATTTCTACAAAACTATTCTCACAAGCAACATCCCACACATAAGCCTGACCCTTTCGAGTCAACTGACTCAATGGTAGTGCCAACTTTGAAAATCCTTCTATAAACCTGCGATAATAACCAGCCAATTCAAGGAAACTTCGAATGTCAGTAGCAGACTTTGGAGTCTCCCACTGCAACATCGTATCAACTTTCGACGGGTCACAACAATTCCTCAACTAGAAATCACATGTCCAAGGAAACTCACTTCCTTCAACCAAAACTCACACTTGGACAACTTGGCATGAAGCTTCTTGTCCCTAAAAACCTACAATACCACTCTTAGATGTTGTGCATACTCTTCCTCAGACTTTGAATATATCAAGATATCATCGATGAATACTACCATAAACTGATCCAAATAAGGATGAAAATCCTATTCATATACTCCATGAATACACCAGGCGCATTAGATACACCAAACGGCATCACAATATATTCATAGTGTCCATACCTCATCTTGAAAGCTGTCTTCGGAATATCATCAGGCTTAACGCAAATCTGATGATAACCAGACCTCAAGTCAATCTTACTGAACACACAAGCACCCACCAATTGATCCATCAAATCATCAATCCTCGGAAGTGGATACTTATTCTTGATTGTTACTTTATTCAATTGTCAATAATCCGGACACAATCTCATGCAAGCATCTTTCTTCTTCACCCAACAACACAGGAGCACCCCACGGAGAAATACTCGGTCGAATAAACTTATTCTCAAGCATCTCTTCCAACTGCTTCTTCAATTCTCCTAACTCAGATGCATACATCCGATAAGGAGCCATCGACATAGGACTAGTGCCCGATATCACATCAACAGTAAACTCCACCTCACGCTCAGGAGGCAAGTCGCTCACGTCGTCTGGAAACACTTCTGGAAATTCCCGAAAAACTGGTAGCTCCACGCTCACTACTTCATAATCAACTTGAAGTGACACAAATAATGCAAATATCTGAGCCTCATCTTATAAGAGTTCTTCTACTTTCTTAGCATATACAAACATCAGCTCTCCATAATCACCAAACTCTGGGAACCTCACAGTCTTGCTGTAGTAATCGATATGAACATAGTTGAACTCCAACCAGTTCATGCTAAGAATAACATCAATATGATGCAAAGGTAGACAGACCAAGTCCATCACAAAATTCTTATCATAAATAGTCAAAGGGAAACTCAAACAGACTAACGCAGTGCGGCGACTCCTAATCCTAAGGCTAGGATAAAAGGATGGATGTCCACGACGGGACGCCTAAATATGAGTACGACGACTCGGGTTCTAAAGGTTTGGGAATAGGGTATAGGTCATTGACTCGGCGGTCAAATCGGTAACCTTTCCTTCTGAAGGAAATACGGTAAAATAAAGCGCAACGGGTAATAAAAGATGATGGTAATGATAATTGAAAATGTAAAATGATGAATTGACATACAAGTGGTAAGATGAGGATAAATTGGAAGTTGTCAGGACTTGGGTGTAAATTGTCGTGAAGTCTAAGCGGGCATGAAATCTAGAATTATTTTAAATATTAAGCCTAAGTTAAATAAGAGATGGCTAACTGTTTTTTTTATGAAAATTTATGAGCTTTGACATTTAATTTAATTTTCAAAAATGAACTAATTAATCTAAGAGAGCTTATTTTTTTTTTTTAATTTTCGTGAGTTATGTAATTAGAACCTTTAAGTTAAAGTGTTTTCATTAATAGTTAAAAAAAGTTGTTTATTTTAAGAGAAAAGATTAATTAATAAATTCTTAAACAAGGCTAATTTACTTAAGCTAAGTTAATTAGTTAATTAAAAAATGAATTATTTTGATTTTGTTTGGTATATATATTTTTTGCCTTTAAAAGAAGATAACTTAACTTTAAAAAAAAGAATTTTTGTTCTTGAATTGAAGTTAAAACCAACTAACTGAACTAAATTATTTTTAATTTTATTACAAAACGAACTAAATTAATATTAATTCTAAAAATTAATCAATTAGTTATAAATTTATTTTCCCTTTTTTTTAATAAAATGTTTTTTTTTTTGGGTTTTTATCTATGAAAAAGAGAAATGAGGGATGAGACTCAAATTAAATTATTAAATTGAAACTTTTTATGTTTATTTATTTTATCTAAATTAAAAACTAATTATTCAATCTTATAATTATTTTTGCTTTTTTTTATTTATAAATATTTTTCTATTTTTTAGATTTATTTGGTTAGTTAATTAGTGGTTAGTAGTTAGTATTTTTTTATTAATAATAATTACAAATTACAGATAAATAAAATTAAACGTAAAATAAAAAACAATAAAACAAACAAATGGGGAGCTGGGGCGATGAAACCCCTAGACCCGGCCCGACCAAAATGGAGAATGGGAGAAGGGTTCGTGAGAACCCTAGAACTTCAGAGTCGCGGCGCTCGCGATCTCTCCCCCTCTCGATCCTTCTTCTTCTTCTCACTGTTTCTTCTCCGATTTCCTACTCTTCGTCTCCTTTTCTCTTCACTTTTAGACTCTGTAAATAAACAAAACAAGGAAAAGAAACAAACGATTAACAGTTAGTAGACTACCTACAATAGGAGGTGATGGGCTCGCGGAGTTCAAACGGTTGATGGTCGGCGACGGTGTGACGGCTCACGGTGATGACGGAAATGGCGACGTTATCTCACCGAAGGTTGGTAGTCGAAGGGTCGTGGCCACGGATCGCGGTGATGACGAAAGTAACAGATAAGTTCACTACTCCTTTGTTTCCTGAATGAACTCTTAGGGTTTTCGTTTTCGTGATTTTGTGTGGTGTGTGTTTGTTCTGTGATTTCTCTCAGTGATCTGAAGTTCTATCATCTGTCCCTTGTCTTTATGATTTCGTTCCTTCTTATAGGTTCAGAAATTGGATTGAAATAATGGTCATTGAATCTAAACTTCCTCTTTTAACCTATCCTGTTTTATTCTGTCCCACATTGCTCTTTGATGTTTTTAATGATTAATTGATCTTGTCTGATAGTAATCTCTGAAAACCGATATATTTGATATGGTTGAATGAATTCGCAAATCTGCTACTTTACTTTCTGGCATTGATGTTTGGATTGTGTTACTTGATTATGTTTTGGAAACACATAACTTCAATTTCGTTTTAATATTTGGTTTTCAATACCAATTGAATGACTTGATTACATGTTTCCTTTTTCAGTTGAATTGGTTTTGGACACACATGACAATACCGGTTTAGAAAGCAACAACCTGTCTTTAATTCTGAAGTACTTTTGGAGATGTCTTAACCGTGTTTGCATCAGCTTGCTGAAATTCTTTTAGACTTGCTGTAATGCTTCAGTTTTTGATACGCTTTTATGCTTGGACATTGAACCTTTCATGACAGTATCTTCACATTAAACAAGTTCTTCTTTCTTTGGTCAGGTGAAGCATTATAGGTCGAGTTCTCTTCTTCAATTCATCGCGGTTTTGAAAATTAATGACTCGTACTTACTCTTGCCTGCTAGTTCTAAATCCTTCCTTTGGTTCTCCTGACAGGTTGAGTGAAGTGCAGCAGCTAGCCGAGCTTTATGTGGCTTGACAACAATGTCAGCAATAGTGTCGCACAACTCTAGACCTGGTATTATGCAGGTGGCTGCCACAGTGATGGTTGGAAACATTGCAATGGCCTTGCTTGCAGTGCTGTGATTATTTCGGTCAAACAGTCAGTGTAATATAGGTGTTTCTGTTGTATTGCACTTCACACGATGCACTAGCTTGAGTGAGATGTTTATTTTCTATACATTATCTTCAATGCATTGTTGATGCGCTTTATTAAATCAAATGAGTTATTTAAATACTCACAACCTTGTTTTGTGTCGGTTATTCTTCAGGTTCGACTGCAATTGCAAAGAAAGATGACACTTTCTATGCTTTCCGTCTTGCCAGCGGAGGAGCAACAACTTTATCCTGAATTTAATAAATAGCAACGGGGGATGAGGAATAGGATAGAGTTTATTGGTTAACATGGTGCAGGGATGATAATGGCGATGACTTGATAATCAATGGATGCATGTAACAGCTGCAAGATGCATCCTATTATGTAGTAATGTTGGTTGGGCATGATGAGCATCTTGTTTGACTCGCGGTTTCCTAACAAGTAAGTAACATTTGTGGACTTCTTGAATGATAACTTGGCAATCATGGAAAAAATCCTATCAATTTCCTCCTTCCTTTTCATACAGGTTGTATTGGAGTTACTCAAGTATGCAATCCTCACAAAGCATGTGGCCTTTAATGGGGGAATGTTCTTAATGAAAAATTCGAAGGCAATGTTTCTGAGTCTGCTCTTACACTGTACGCAAAAGTTTTATTCACACGGGTCGATGGTAATGTTCTCAGTATTCTTCTTTTTAACATGTCTGCTACTGCCATCCTCATGCTAATGTTTTGTGTTCTTCTCCGCGTATCAGGAACATACGGATCCGGAATTTCGAGCAGGCTGCAACAATTCTTTTGCGACGAAACCAGTTTGATGGACATCTGTACCTTTTCCTCCTTAGAGAAAGTGAAAATCTGGCCCATCGGCACCGCAGGAAGTTTTTTTCTTTTTGGGCATTTGTAATGGCTCTTAATCATTTAAAGTTGTTAAGAATTATGTGAACTTGCTGACCACCTTGTATGTGGAAGGTCTTGTAATCTTAGTGTTGCATTGTAATGGAATTATCTTGAGCTCGACTTATTACAAGTTTTTTCAACGTAAATCTCTGGATTTCTTACACTGTAGCAGCATGAATTTTGACATTCATTGCAAATCCTGTCCCATGGATATTGTAGCAGCCTTGAATAAATTTGGTCTCATATTAAGAACTCCACTAAATAGCAAACCCTTTCCATTGACACAAAGTCTTTCCGTTGGACGTGATTTTTTTCAATTAAGTGTTCAGCACATGCACTAAAATCAGTGAAAGTGTTTTTTTTCAACAGCTTCCAGTTCTCATACCGCGGCATCCCCAATTCACCACCTCCACGTATATGAACTATAGCATATATAAAACCTCAATATATGCATATCTCGTAAGACCCGTGGCCATAAAGTAGTAATGGCTCTGATCCATCAAGCTTCACAAGATATTTTTGGTAAACAAATGACATGGGAAACCGAGTTCCATCCAAAGCATGTGCCCACTACCTTTCAGTAACATAATGTATTGAATTAAAAACCTTCAAAAAAACAAGTCAATCTCCTTCAAGACAAAAACACTAGCTTTCACCATCATGGTCATTATAATTCTTTGAAATTTTGGATTTTGATGAAGCTTAGTTTCCAAAATCAAATGTCACGACCGTAAGGACAAAGGTAGAGGCTTCCACCATAATTTAACAAAATCTGTAGGAGATAAGAGACGCACACGGAACCTTTATAACTTCCTGGACTTAAAGCAACAACCTAACTTCATAAAGTAAAACAAACATAGCGGTTGAAATGGTTAGCTATGCATAAACGATGGACTTAGATGATATGTGAATGATCAGTGAATCTAAGGGTAAAATTTGGGGTATAACATTCATATTTACAGTCAGTAGCTCTATGACCTCTCTTGCCACAACGATGACATCTCAGCGCCATACAAACCTCAGCACGATGACCTTGCTCGCCACACTTATAACACTTGTCTGGAGCAGTAGCCGCTCCCCCACTTGACTTTTTCCCCTCTGAAGCCTTCTGCTTCCCTTTATCACCAGAAGTCACATACGGTTTCCCTCTATACTGAACTTTCTCTTTCCTCTCACTCAGCTGCTTTTAGCGAGTAGATCGAGCTCGACAATCCTCATCATAAATTCTGCTCTTGTCCACCAGTTCCACAAACCGATGAATCTGTTGGTACCCAATTCCTTGCTTAATCTCTGGTCTCTCGAATTTGAGACACTTTGACATCTCTGCGTCGGCACGATTGTAATGCGGACAAAACTTCACTAAAGCCTCAAACTTTGCCGCATACTCAGCCACAATCATATTCCCTTGCTTCAGCTCAAGGAATTCCACCTCTTTCTTGCCCCGAACATCTTCAGGAAAATACTTCCTTAAACACAGTCCAAGTTATTGCAATGCCAACACCTCCCAATCTCTGACGAGTGTTATCCCACCAGTCCTCAGCTTCCTCAGCTAGCATATGCGTACCAAATTGCACTTATTGAGCATCAGTGCATGCCATAACTCAGAAAATCTTCTCAATCACTCTCAGCCACTTCTGCGCACCATCAGGATCATGAGTGCCTACAAAAGTCGGTGGATTGTTCCTTTGGAACTTTCCCAAAGCACAAAACTCATCTGGAGGTCCACCATTCTGGGTCATCACTTAGGCAAGTGATTCCAGCACATCAGCAATATCACGATCGTTTCTTCCAGCCATCTGCAACCACCAACAGGGTTAGAAGAAACAACTCATCCAATAGTGTTCTCATACTATTGACTGACAAGGGAGTAACAACATAAAAACATGGTCGGACGGACTGACCCGCTCTGATACCACTAATGTAACACCCTTTTCTACACCATATTTTTAAAGGAAAAATATTCACATTTATCAGAGTAAAATATTTAACTCAATAAAAATCACCTCAAAGGGCGTACATTTCTCAATAAATCAAATATAGGTCAAGACTCCGTAAACGAAGGGTTTTCCCAAAAGATATCAAAATTGCTCAAAAGGCAGCGAAACTCAAAAAGACATAATCCAAAGTTTTCCTTATACGGAAACATAATCAAAATAACAAAATCAAATAAAACATGGTTTAACTTAAAGACCCAAACCCGATGTTACACTATCAGAGCAAGACCCTCTAAGTTAACCAAAATGGCCAACAACTCAAAACTCCAAAAAGATCCTCGACGATATCCACGGCTAAACCTGGTCATCTGCACATTACCCACGTGGAGGCAACATTCAAACAGGAAGGGTGAGTAAAACGATTCATAATAATCAATATAGGAATTCAATATATAAAATGGCGTTATTTTCATATTCAACATCATCATAATCATCAAGGAACAACATAGGTCATAATATCATAATTACACCAAATTATCTCATAAATGCAAATGCAACAAGACTCATGAATGTGGTACCAATCATCACAGCTAGATGGACACTGGGCCATCAACCCTCCATAGATCCCTATCAATAGGATCAATTCTAATACAAGAACCAGAGCACATCAAAATACCTCACATCCGCACAATGGGACTGAAGCCAAAGAAATCAAGGTCCTGAACCGAAGTCCGGATGCACATGAATGCATGATGCACACGTCAATAATCATCCTCATAATAACACCATAGGTGCATCATCATTCATCAAAATCATTATCATTAAAATCATCATCATACATCATGTCATCATAGAATCATCAAAACTCATGGAAATATCATCATAGTTCATCAATCACTACATCATAGGAATCGTCATATAATCATGTGCAAATCACATAGAATTCACAGTCATACTCATATTAATTCGTCATAGAAATCACATCATCAAAACATCAAGGCATCACTGCACAAAAGTCAGAGTTCATGAAACTCTGCTACGTTCGCTAACAAGTTCGTTGTGCGAGTCTGGGGCGAGTTTATTCGCTGTGCGAACACGCGATTACAGCAAAACGCTGTTACACACCAGAACCTAAAATCAACCCAAAAGTACAACGATTTCCTTCCCCAATACCCCCAAAACATCGCTAAATCATTCCTAAGGTATTACGGTGATAAAGGCACAAAATCTACGACTTATTAGGCCAATCCCGTATTATATTCACGCTCTAATTCCCATAATTTCCTTACAACTACAACACGGTCATTAGAGTTTCTCATGATCTAATTACTCTACAGGGTTGAAACCTTAACGATAGATTTTGGCCACGAAGGCCTACTTTTCCTCAAACCCAAATCGACCTGAATCCTATCAAATCATCAGTTCAAATCCCTATACGGTTAAAACCTCAATAATAGAATTTGGCCACAAAGGCCTAACTCCCTTTATCTCAAAATCAACCTCAAACCCTTTAAACTCTAAAATCGGCTTTAAATACATTGAAATCACATATTAAAAACCATGAAGGCAGGAAAGAATCCTAATTCCCCATACCTTAATTGCTGACTCTAAGTCTTCTCCTTGATTGCTGAGAAACCTTGCGAAGCTTTTGCATCAATCCTCTTCCTCAGAGCTCTGACCTCTATTTCTTCTCTTTTCACGGTCTAACAGGAATAAATCCTAATTCTCCCAAAAATCCCTTTTTGTTAAACCTAACTTTGAACCTATAAATTTGGCTTTTCCAATATTACCCTCACTAACTCCTCTTTAATTGTCCAATTTTCCCTTAGTTAACTTATATTTATTTAAATTAATAATATTACCAATATATTCATATTATATACTATTATTTAAATAAATAACCCAAAAATCCATAATTCTCAATATTTCACACCGACCACCGAAAATCACCAAAAATACGAATATTCATATTTAAATAAATTAAATAAATATTTCAATAAATTAAATAAATATTTCAATAAATTTGGGGTGTTACACCATTCATAAGGAAAAAGATGTTAAGCTTTTTGAATCTGATCATAGTAATGAAGACAAAAGTGATAATGAGAAGTGTGAGTCAAAAGATAAAGAGAGGAAGAAAATGTTTATAAAGGATGTGATGGCAAATCATGTGATTGAGGAGGGACCCAATTTTGGCAATGAAGAGGAAGGAAGTAAGGAAAAAAAGGCAGAGGCTTTGAATCAGTGAGAGACAGATTTTGTGAATACGGATGGGAAAAAGAGTTATGTTGATGAGCAAGAGGAGTTGAAAAGGGCTTTTCCTGAAGCAGTAGAAAAGGACAGTTTAGAAGACGGGGAATGAGATCTCAAACTCAAGAAGAAGGGAGGTGAAGAGGAAGTTGAGAGTGAAGACAAGGGACTTGATGAGAAACTGGATGAAAATTCTAAATTTTTGAGAAACTATTTCAAGAACAAAATATGGATAGGCAAGAATGTGGAGAATTTGAATGTCGGAGAATTTCAAGAAATTTCAGAGGATGAGATATAAATTGAAAGACAGGAAAAGTATGAGCATAGATTTCAGGAAAATATGGGAAATAGAGTGTTGGGTCATGCTCGTAAGGTGGAGGGATCAGTGAGAAGAAAGAAAAATACAAGGAAAGAGCAAAAAGGAGAGAATGGAAATAGCACAAAAGGAAAGGGAGGAGGAGTTGAAACATTTAAAAAAACATCAAAAAGCAGAAGATACGAGAAAAGGTTAGAAAGATCATGAAAACTGCAGGGGTCAAAGATGATGATGTTATCCCTTTGTCTGCTGCAGAATTAGAAGAGAAGTTTGACCCAAAAGAGTATGATAGAATTATGAAGAAAGCATTTGATGATAAGTATTATAATACAGAGGATGCCGACCCTGAATTTTGTAGTGAGGGCGAAGAAGACATGGAGAAGCCGAATTTTGAAAAAGAGGATGAATTACATGGGCTTCCTAAAGGCTGGGATGAATCTGGATCTAATGGTGGATTTTTGGCTGCAAGAGAAAAAGATTTGAAAGAAAATATTGAGAATGCTAGTGATGATGATATCGTTGAAAGTGAAAATGAAAAAGAGGAAATTCTCGAGGAAGCTAGTAGTCGGAAGAGGAAGCATAAAATATCACTTTTGGAGAAAGCTAGACAGACAATGATGGATGAGTACTATAAATTAGGTTATGAGGACACAATTGAGGATCTGAAGACAAGATTCAAGTATGCCAAAACAAAGCCGAACAAATTCGACATCAGTTCACCAGAGATACTTTTGATGGATGACAAAGAATTGGATCAATTTATTTCCTTGAAAAAACTTGCTCTTTACCAAGAGGAGGAATGGAAGCTTAGCAAACGAAAAAAAATACATGTTGAAGATGAGGTCTAAAGAGATGCTTCATGCAACAAGCATGAATAAGAAGAAAAGTAAGAAGTCAAAGTTTGATTCTAGCAAGATAACTTCATTAAACTATGTTGTGGAGGACGAAAAAACAAACACAGTAAGTTTGGATAAGAGCAAAAATAAGAAATCAAAGGTTGATTTTAGCAAGATAACTTCATCAAGCAATGTTGTGGAGGATGAAAAAGCAAACACCTAAGATTCAAAATCAAGGAAAGTAAAGAGAAGGGAAAACATGGCTAAGTTAAAGTTATCAGTGTCGAGACGTAAAGCATATGGAAAGACAACCTGAAAATCTAAGCATGGTGGCAAGTAGAAGTCAATGGTTTGAGGAGCAGGTAATTCCTCTAGTGAGGTTAATTTGAATTAGTATTATAAAAATGTTGACAACTATTGCTAAATAATGGTGATTTTTGTGAACATTTCCTTTATGCGTAAAAGAATTGCTCGTAATGTCTGTGATATTAATGTATCTTTTTTCATTCTGTTAATACATGTTTGTGTTTTCACTGTTTTGCAGTATTTTCATGCTCTTATTGAAGATTGGAAATTTGGACATTCCAACGGAAAATATTCTGCCCCAAGTTTTCTGTGTGGAGAAGTTTTTGTCTTTCTAGTTTTCTCCATTAAATGTAGTACTTCCTTTGTCTCAAAATAATCGTCGCATCTTATAAAATTATTTATCCTAAAATAAATGTCGCATCTTATAAAATTATTTATCCTAAAATAAATGTCGCATTTTCGTTTTCAATGCAATTTTAATGTTTATCTTTCAATTATGTTCTTTAATTAATACTTTCAATTTAAGGTTAAATCTACAACATCTTTGCAATGTAAGGGAGAATTGATTTTGCCTTTGTAAAAGAATTCTTTTTTATTTCCTTAATAATGTCAAATTTTTTTGTATATAGCCCCTGGGTCCACTATTTGTCAATGTGGCATGTGTATGTGTCATTTAATTTAAATTTTTTAATCATTTTTTTTAAAATCCATGTCAACAAATAGTAAAAAATTTCATGTGACATTTTCTTAATATTTTTTTAAACCTTTTTTTTAAAAATGTATATATTTTTAATTTTTTTTATTATGAGAGATAAATCAAAAGTCGCACACATAATATAATTTTGTTGTTTTTGTTAGGAAGATCTTAAAGTCCCACATTGGTTGGAGGTAGAGCATTAAAATAGTTTATGTAGAGTGACGTCCCTCACCTTACCAACTGGTTTTGTAAGGGTGTGTTAGGTCAAACTCTAATATGGTATACCGTTTAAAATTCTTGTACCAAGACTAAGGAAGATTCTAAAATTCCACATTGGTTGGAGATAGAGTATTGAAATAGTTTATATAGAGTGACACCCATAATAGTTTTGGATAATAAAATATTTAAAAAATTCTAATTTCTAAAATTCCACATTGGTTGGAAATAAAATATTTAAAAAATTCTAATTTCTAAAATTCCACATTGGTTGAAAATAGAGTATTGAAATAGTTTATATAGAGTGACACCCATAATAGTTTTGGATAATAAAATATTTAAAAAATTCTAATTTTTATTACCAATAGGATTCAAACTCAGTATTTAAACTTAGTTGGTGAAATTCTTAACTATTTATAATATTTATATGTTAAATATATATTATAAAATCTTGAATTAAGGATTTGAATTAATATTAAAACTTGAAACCGTAGTAGTAGCTAACTACTATACCATATATATAACCAATACTTAAAATGAATTTAAGTTTGTTTAAGCGTTCCACTTATCAATTATGTAAATGTATGAGATTAAGGGTTCTGATAATAATTAATGTATTTAATTTATATATTATCTAAATATATTATTTATTAAATGAATTAAAAAAATTAAAATTTATTTATTAAAGAGAATGGAGGAAATACTTATTAGCTAATCGACTAATTTAGAGAACAAATTGTTTATAACTAATATGCTACTTATTAGCTAATTGTCTAACTTAGAGAACAAATTGTATTTAATAGATCTCCTATCATTGGGAGAACGTATATTTATACATGAAATATAACCAAACGAATTACTTCACTTATTAACAAATTTTAAACCCTTTTGTTTATCCGATATGACCTATAACATTATGAAGTGTATAAAGAACCTTAGTAAATTTTTGTTCTTTTTTTAATCAAAAGTCAAGCTCTCGTTTAGAATATCTCACCAATTAAGTTTAGGTACTGAGTTCGAATATTTAATTTATTTATTTTTATTTTGATTCAAAAAATCATTAATTTTTTAAAAATTAAATTATTAATTTGTATTGATTTTTTTAACGTTCAAGATGTTGATGACAATTTTAGATTGCTTTGATTGCACAAACAGTTTTGCGTGATTCAGAGTAAATGTAAAGTTGTATAAATAAGAGTTCACACGTTGTTTGATTAACTCATTTCACAAAATGTCTCTTTCTCAATTTTTGATTAAGGCAGAAGTGTACTTCAACAAAGATTCTCTGCATGTAGAGTTTTAGCTTCCGGATAACACCACATCTCTTGCTGACCTGATGTCCAAGTTGAATGAATTATTGTTTGATGACGAAAACAGAAAGGTGAGAAAGGTCGAGTTTCGTGAAGATTAGATTGATATTGATGGGAGGGTGAAATACAACCTTATTGAGTTGAAGACCAATGGAAATGTGAAGAAAATGTGAAGATCATTTCGTCGTAGGATAACAAAGGGGACAATCGAGTTAAATATTAAACTTTCAATATCTGTTGACGATGTAATGTAGATACTGAAACATCCAGAATCATTTGATAGCTAGTGTTTAGGTTTTTCTTATTTATTAATCATCGGGTAGTGTTAAGTTTTTTCTTAAGTTATTTAATTTATGTTTAAGTTATGTAATTCATTGTCAGTTGTTAGTTAACAGGTCATGTGCAGGAGCAGCATGCTTTACAGCACAGGGCCTCATATTTTGGAGGGCCCAAATTTTTTTAAAAGTTCAATTTTTTTTACATTAATATTAATAAATATAAAAAATATTATAAAATAAATTAAAAAATGCTATAATAAAAATTCAATACATTAAAAAAAATGAGATTGATCAAAGTCAAAATAATTATAACTAAATCTTATTTTTATTAGTACATAATTATATTTTTTTATGTGTCATTTTTAATTATTATAATTGTATTTTTTTATTTAAAATTTATCCCATTTTCAAATTAGAACTGGGCCTCCTATTTGATTGAGCTGACCCTATTAATTAATGTTGACGTTGCATCAATGCAAAATAAAAATATTAGCAAAACTATGATATCATCATGAAAATTTTACCTCATACTCTTACTTTTATCCATATTCCCCTACATTTTATAAAAAATACCAATTTTATCCTTTTATATTTTTAACTAATTTTTTATTTTATTTTTAAATTTTATTTTACGTATCGGAAGACTTTGCAAAAGAATTTTGATAGTCTTTTTTTAAACATTTTTAAATATTTTTTTTGTGTACCAGAAGACTTTGCAAAAGAGTTCCGGTAGTCATTTTTTTAAATTTTTTTAAAAAAAATTGTATACCGGAAGACTTTGCAAAAGAGTTCCGGTAGTCAATTTTTGTGTACCGGAAGACTTTGCAAAATAGTTTCGGTAGTCACTTTTAAACCTTTTTTGTGTACCAGAAGACTTTGCAAAAGAGTTTCGGTAGTCAATTTTTATGTATCGAAAATTTTTGCAAAAGAGTTTCGGTAGTAATTTTTTAAAACGTTATTTAGTTTTTATTTTATTTACCGGAAGACTTTGCAAAGAATTCCGTAGTCAATTTTTGTGTACCGGAAGACTTTGGAAAAGAATTCCGGTAGTCAATTTTTGTGTACCGGAAGACTTTGCAAAAGAGTTTCGGTAGTTGACCGTACCTAATCAGAGAGATCGCTGGCAGGCTACGCGTCTGAGCTGTCGAACTGTTGACTTGGCGGACAGAGGGGTGTGTACCTGAAACACACTCTGATGCCAAAGTAAGGGACGAGCAGAGTGATAACAAGTACAAAGAGAAATGAGTAAGAGTTAGATTACCTGACCCTCTAGTGAAAGAGGGTATTTATAATGAGCCTCTAGCGCAGGGTCAGCGGTTACTATGCGTTGGGCTGAGTTTCCAGGCCCAACGCTGGTAACTGCTAGTGCTGACGTGGCATCGTGAAGACCAGCACATGGTCTTCGCCCTAGTGTAACTGTTCCATGCTATTCGGGAGGTGGAGGATCGAATAATCAGGACACGGATAGTTATCTGATGACGTGTCTCCGCGTAGGGGACACGTTGAGAACGTGGGGAAGGTCAGAGGAGCTTCCCGAGCTGGATGGATCCTTCCCGACCGTGGGGCAGAAGAGAGGCAAGCCGGGAAAATATAAGGACTCTGCCCGACTGCCGTTGGTCTTTGTCCGACGGGAGAAGATGTTTTGTCCGACAGGTCTCTGCCCGACGATGAGGTCTTATTGGACCTTCCAACCTGGTGGGGTTTGGGCCTGCTCGACTATGGGCCAAGCGTCGGCCCAGTCCAGAACAATAGTCATTTTAAAACTTTTTTTGTGTACCAGAAGACTTTGCAAAAGGGTTCCGGTAGTCAGTTTTTGTGTACCGGAAGACTTTGCAAAAAAGTTCCGGTAGCCAGTTTTTGTGTACCGGAAGACTTTGCAAAAGCGTTCTGGTAGTTATTTTTTAAAACATTTTTTAATTTTTATTTTATGTATTAGAAGACTTTGCAAAAGAGTTCTGGTAGTCAATTTTTGTGTACCGGAAGACTTTGAAAAAGAGTTTCAGTAGTCAATTTTTGTATACCGGAAGACTTTGTAAAAGAGTTTCGGTAGTAAGTTTTTATAATATTTTTTAATTTTTAATAAATTATTTATATGAGGATATTTTGGTAAAAAAGAATGTAATGTAGGGGTAGCGGAACAATTGACGAGGTATGGAGTAAAATTTTCTATCATCACTTGTATTATAGTGTTATGCACTTAAAAACAAAATAAACAAACTTAAATTCATTTCAAGTGTTGGTTATGTATATAATATAGTAGTTAGTTACTAGTACAATTTTAAGTTTCAATATTAATTCAAACCTTAATTCAAGATTTTGTAATATATATTTAACATGTAAATATAATAAACAAAAGGAAAATTAACCCAATAGTTAAGAATCTCAGTCATTAAACTTAAGTATTGAGTTTGAATCCTATTGGTAGCAAAACTTAGAACTTTTTTTAATATTTTACTATCCAAAACTACAAAATTATATTTTATCCCCTATAATGTGAGCGACTTTTAATTTATCCCCTCGTAATAAAAAAATTTTAAAAAATAAATTAAAAATTCTTTTTTTTTTAAATGTCACATGAAATTTCTAAAAAAACCACGTGAAAGTTTTTATTATTATTTTTGACTATTTGCTGACGTGAATTTTAAAAAATAATAAAAAATAAAATTAAATGACACATACACATGCCACATTAACAAATAGTGCACCAAAAAATATATTTTACAGGGGCGAAAGCGAATCTCGCTTACATTGCAGTGGGTGTTGTAAATTATTAAGAAATAATAATCTTGAGTGTGTTTCAAAATGACAAAAAAACATGCAAGTGAAGATTAATTTTGAATTCATAAATAAGCAACACTTGTAAAGTATTGCAGTATGTTTGAATTTTGTTGTCACAAAAGATACCAATTAATAAATTCTTGATTGTGAAATAGAGTTTCTGGGTGAACAATGAAATGGTTAGAACAAAGAGAGAGAGGAAAAATAATAAAGAAGAAAGAATGAGAAAGGATTTTTTGGGCAACTGTTTCCTATTCGCTTTCTCATTTAGGGTTTACAAATGATTACAAATGAATAACATAATTGGCCTCTCTCAACAACCCGAGACATCTAGCTTATTTATAAACTAACTAGCTAACTTACATTACACGCTAACTAAACAATTAGATCCTTAATCACAAGGCCCAATTTGACATAACATTTTGATAATACATATTAAAACTGACTTCGAATATAATATGTAACACATAGACATCAGCATGTGAACCATCTTCGACTTCATGCTTGTCTCCTACCAAAACCTGAACATTATCCCTGTCAACAACATTCCAGTCGATAGAAGTAGAGTTTGATCCAATGATCTTACAAATCTCCACCTTGGAACAAACTCTACAATAACAGGGAATATTCTAGCTTTCATCATGCAACTTTATCAACTACATACAGTAGAAAAAACTGCATCTCGACAATATCTTGGTGATCATATCAGCAGCATTATCATCCGTCGATACCTTAAACACTTGGACTTCTCCATACTCGATTATCTCTCTAACAAAGTGCAGCCTTACATCAATGTGTTTGGTTCGCTCATGATAGACTGAATTCTTCAACAAGTGTATTGCACTTTAACTATCACATTTAGCAGTGATATCTCAACCTTGAAGTTTCATCTTTTTTGAAAAACCTTCAAGCCACAATATTTCTTTCACAGCTTCAGTGAGGGCAATATATTCTGCTCCAGTGGTTGATAAGGTAACAACCTTATGAATCGTCGCTTTCCAACTAATCACCGTGCCGAACATAGTGAACACATATCGAGAAATAGATTTTCTGGAATCCATACAACCTGCATAATGAAAGTCGACAAACCCTTTGATTTCGACTTTGCTATCATCACCACAAGCTCCACCATAAATCAAGACTCGACTCAAAGACCCATTTATGTACTTTAGAATCCACTTTAAAGCTTGCCAGTGCGCCTTTCCAGGATTCGCCATATACCTGTTTACAGGGCTTGTAAGAGCACAGATTGTGTCTTAGTTATATCTCTATGTTTTGATGATAACACTTATGAATTTTGTATTCAAGAATTATATACTCTAAACGTGTTCTAGATTGTTTGCTACAGACACTAAAGAAAATTATCTTAAGAAAGCAAATTAAGATCTGAACAATGTTATTATGAAAGGTTTCATAAGTTCAAGAGCATCTTATAGTGAAGATCTGAACACTGCTCCCAGAAGAATCTGACTACTGTCTCTTGAAGATTCTGAAGCAGGAGCCTCTAAAGCATAGAAGACTCTGCTCTGAGAGATTTACACGCTCAAGCACACAAGCTGCACCTACTCTGATTCAGCTCAATCTGAAGAATATTCAAGACTCTGAAGATCCAGATGATCTCTAGTCTGGAGACTCTGAAGATTCAGATTCTAATATTGAAAGCTGAACTTACTTTGAAGAAGATTTAAATATGTACGTTGGATTATCTCAACAGCTCTTTCCTATTTTGTGCTAGACACAAGGACACAGACAAAAAGGTTTTATCTGTGCATTCCATTTTGAGGAAAGTTTTCTGCAAGTAAAGACAAAAGGCATCAGGCTTGTTTCAGCACAGCCTCCAATGTGAAGACAAAAGGCTTCAGGCTTTTCTGCACAGCCTTCAACGTAACAAGACTTCTTGGATCTTAGTGCCTATATAAAGAAGTCCACTCCATCTTCTTCAGCATCGAATCTATAGCAAAATCACTCATCAAAGCAAATCTCTTAAAGCTCTTATTATATTATTTTGCTTTAACTTTGTTCTTAACTTAAGAGAAATATCACAGTTGTGATAACAGCTTATTAGAAGCATTCTTACTCTTGTAAAAGTTTTACGTTGTTTGTAAAAGGTGTTCCTTAAGAGGATCCAGTTGGGATCAGTCGCTCTTGAGAAGACTAAGAACAGTTGTTCTTAGGTGTTGCTATTTGTAATCTGTTTGATTTAAATAGTGGATTAAGTCCTTGACAGAGAAAGGCAAATCACTCTTGAGAGGGTGGACTGGAGTAGTTGTTTTCAATGAACCAGGATAAAAACATCTGTGTTCTAATCTTTGATTTTTAGTCTTACTTATTCAACCCCCCCCCCCCCCCCCCTTCTAAGTAATTTTCTCACCTTCAGTTGGCATCAGAGCTCCGGTTCTGCGTGTGCTCCACTTAACCATGACAGTTAAAGATCCAGTGAGAAAGATACTTTGATATTTGTTTTGTTGTCAATATGGATACATCTACATCAACTTACAACAACAAATATGAAGGAGATAGGATCAGTACCAAGCCACCCATGTTTGATGGGGAAAAATTTGACTATTGGAAAGATAGAATAGAAAGTTTTTTCCTTGGGTATGATGCTGATCTTTGGGATATGGTCATTGATGGATATAAACATCCTACTGATGAGGATGGCAAAAAGATTGATAGAAAATCAATGACTGAAGTACAGAAAAGAGATTTCAAGAATCACCACAAAGCCAGAACTATATTGCTTAATGCAATCTCTCATACTGAGTATGAGAAGATTACAAACAGAGATACTGCTCATGACATGTTTGAGTCACTCAAAATGACTCATGAGGGAAATTCTCAGGTTAAAGAGACCAAGGCGCTGGCGCTCATACAGAAGTATGAGGCATTTAAAATGGAAGAGTCTGAAAATGTAGAAACTATGTTTTCTAGATTTCAGATTCTTACAGCTGGTCTGAAAGTTCTGGATAAGGGCTACTCAACGTCAGATCATGTCAAGAAGATCATCAGAAGTCTTCCCACCAGATGGAGACCAATGGTGACTGCATTGAAGATGGCAAAAGATCTGAACAAGATCTCTTTAGAAGAACTTATCAGTTCTTTGAGAAGCCATGAAATAGAGCTGGAGGAAGATGAACCCCAGAAGAAAGATAAAGGTAAATCCATAGCTTTAAAATCTAACAAACCTGTTAAAGCTTTGCAGGTAAAAGAAGAAAGCTCTGAAGAATCTTCTTCTGAAGAAGAAGATGAACTGTCCATGCTTTCCAGAAGAATCAACAAGCTCTGGAAGCACAAGGGAAAGAAGTTTAACAACTTCAGAAAAGCTGACCACAGGAAGGAATCTTCTGGACACAGAAGATCTGGAAAGAAAGAGGTCACATGCTATGAATGCAAGGAACCTGGGCACTACAAAAATGACTGCCCCAAACTTCTCAAGGAGAAACCCAAGAGAAAGTTTGATAAAAAGAAGAAGGTTCTTATGGCAACTTGGGATGATTCAGATGAATCTGAATCTGAATCTGAAGCAGAAGAAGAGTGTGCCAACATGGCATTAATGGCTGGAATAGAAGATCAGAATGAAGAATTATCATCTGAATCTGAGTCAGACTCTGACTCTGACGCTGAAGAGGTAATGTCTAAACTTACCAAAGAAGAACTTATAAAGGTGTTATCTGAAGTTTTGAAAAGCTACAATAATATCAAACTCAAGAACAAGAAGCTGAAAAGCAATCTTGAATCTGAGATTGATAATCTGAAAACAGAACTTGTTGAGCAGAGAGAAATAAATTTAAAAATCAAAAATGATTTGGAAATTGCCCAACAAGAATCTGACTCTGAAGCTAAGTCATCTGAAAATATTTTGGAAAAATATGACTCTAGTTTTCAGAAGTTCCTCACTAAAAGCATAGACAGAAGCAAAATGGCTTCTATGATTTATGGAGTTAGTAGGAATAAAAGAAAGGGAATTGGATTTCAATCTTCTTCTCTTGAAAAAGATGTGAGACCAATACCTGTAGATGATCTGATCATTAAGATAACTCCTTTATACTCTAAATTTAAATTTGGTCATTTAAATGATATTAAACACACGAGCTCTGAAAAGAATACTCATGTGTTTAGATCTAAGGCAAGTCTAAACAAAAACTATGTTGAAAAACAAAAGTTTAGATAAACCTACAAGGCAACTAACCCTAAAGGACCCAAGAAGATCTGGGTACCTAAAGACAAAATAATCCCTGTTGCAGATGTCCTTAGCAGCAAAGTCAGGACACCAATCATGGTACCTGGACTCTGGATGCTCACGACACATGACGGGAGAAAGGTCTATGTTCCAAAGTCTGGAACTTAGATCTGGAGGGGACGTGAAATTTGGAGGGAACCAGAAGGGCAAGATCATTGGCTCTGGAACTATAGGTAATGGCAACCTACCCTCTATTTCTAATGTTCTGTTAGTTGAAGGATTGAAACATAATCTATTGTCCATAAGTCAATTAAGTGACAATGGTTATGATATTATCTTTAATCAAAAATGTTGCAAAGTTGTTTGTCAAAAGGATGGTTCTATCCTATTCAATGGAAAGAGGAAACACAACATTTATAAAATTAACCTTTCAGAACTTAAAGTTCAAAATGTAAAATGCCTCTTATCTGTGAATGATGAGCAATGGGTCTGGCATTGAAGATTGGGGCATATTAATATGAGACGTATATCTCAGATTAATAAACTCAATCTGGTCAGAGGACTTCCTAAGTTGAAGTTCAACTCAGATGCTCTGTGTGAAGCATGTCAAAGAGGTAAATTTTCAAAATCTCATTTTAAATCAAAAAATGTTGTTTCTACCTCCAGACCATTTGAATTACTTCACATTGATCTGTTTGGACCAGTGAAAACTGCATCCATCAGAGGCAAGAAGTATGGGTTAGTCATTGTAGATGACTACAGCAGATGGACATGGGTAAAGTTTCTAAAACACAAGGATGAGTCTCATTCTGTGTTCTTTGACTTCTGCAATCAAGTCCAGACTGAAAAAGATTGTAAAATTATTAAATTCAGAAGTGATCATGGTGGAGAATTTGAAAATAAACATTTTGAAAAATATTTTTCTGAAAAAGGCATTGCACATGATTTCTCCTGCCCTAGAACTCCACAACAAAATGGAGTTGTAGAGAGGAAAAATAGAACATTGCAAGAAATGGCCAGAACCATGATCAACGAGACAAATCTGGCAAAATATTTCTGGGCAGAAGCAATTAACACAGCTTGTTATATTCAGAACAGAGTGTCTGTAAGACCTCTTCTGAAAAAGACTCCCTATGAATTGTGGAGAAACAGAAAGCCTAACATTGCTTATTTTCATCCTTTTGGATGTATTTGTTATATGCTTAATACTAAAGATAATCTGAACAAGTTTGATTCCAAAGCACAGAAGTGTTTCATGCTTGGTTATTCTGAACGCTCTAAAGGCTACAGAGTATTCAATACTGAAACACAGATTGTGGAAGAATCTATTCATGTCAGATTTGATGATAAGCTTGGCTCTGAAAAGCCAAAGCAGTTTGAAAGTTCTGCAGATAGAGAAGTGATTCTCACAGACTCTGAAGGCTCAGAGGCAGAAAAGGCAAAGAACAAAGAATCTGACGCAACCCCAGATGCTACACCTTTGACCTCCCAACTAAACAACTTGCATATTTCTGAAAGACCAACTGTCAGAGGATCTTCTTCCAGAATCAAAGCTTCTCATCCAGAAGATGTGATAATTGGAAAGAAAGATGATCCTATAAGGACAAGATCATTTCTCAGAACTTCTGAATCTTCCTTATTTGGCTTAGTGTCAATGATAGAACCAACATCTGTAGATGAGGCTCTGGAAGATAATGAGTGGATTATAGCTATGCAAGAAGAGCTGAATCAATTCACCAGAAATGAAGTTTGGGATCTGGTTCCTAGACCTAAAGGATTCAATGTCATTGGAACAAAATGGGTCTTCAGGAATAAGCTGAATGAAAAGGGAGAAGTAGAAAGGAATAAGGCAAGGCTGGTTGCTCAAGGATACAGTCAACAAGAAGGTATTGATTACACTGAGACATATGCTCCAGTGGCAAGGTTAGAATCTATTCGTCTTCTTATTTCATTTGCTGCACAGAATAACATCACTCTGTATCAGATGGATGTTAAAAGTGCTTTTCTTAATGGTATTATAGAAGAAGAAGTATATGTCCACCAACCTCCTGGTTTTGAAAGTGAAAACTTTCCAGATCATGTTTTCAAATTAAAGAAATCCCTTTATGGATTAAAACAAGCTCCCAGAGCTTGGTATGAGAGGTTGAGCAATTTCCTTCTGAAGAAAAATTTTATCAGAGGAAAAGTGGATACAACTTTATTCTGTAAAACTGTTAAGAAAGATCTGTTAATTTGTCAAATTTATGTAGATGACATTATTTTTGGATCAACAAATATTACGCTTGGAAAGGAGTTTGCTAAATGTATGCAGGAAGAATTTGAAATGAGCATGATGGGAGAATTGAGATTTTTCTTGGGAATCCAAGTCAATCAGACTCCAGAGTGTACCTACATACATCAAACCAAATATGTTAAAGAGCTTCTGAAGAAATTCAACATGGTTGATAGCAAAATGGCAAAGACTCCAATGCATCCTACAAGCACTCTAGGTAAGAAAGAGGTAAGTAAGAAGGTAGATCAAAAACTCTACAGAGGTATGATAGGATCTCTTCTATACTTGACTGCTTCTAGACCAGATATTCTGTTTAGTGTTTGCTTATGTGCGAGATTCCAATCAGATCCTAGAGAATCACACTTAACAGCTGTTAAGAGGATTCTAAGGTATCTGAAAGGTACTGCTAACATGGGTTTATGTTACAGAAGATCTGATGAATTTTCATTAGTTGGATTCTGTGATGCTGACTATGCTGGAGATAGAGTTGAACGTAAGAGCACTTCTGGAAGCTGTCAGTTTCTTGGAAGTCATCTGATCCCATGGTACATCAAGAAGCAACCTACCATAGCATTATCAACTACAGAGGCAGAATACATTGCTGCTGCTGGATGTTGTACTCAGATGCTCTGGATGAAGAGTCAATTAGAAGATTATCAAATCTATGAGAGTAATCTTTCTATCTTCTGTAATAATACTTCTGCTATATGTTTGTCAAAAAATCCAATCTTGCATTCTAAGGCAAAACATATAGAAATTAAACATCACTTCATCAGAGACTATGTTCAGAAGGGTGTAATTAATTTAGCTTTTGTTGATACAGATCATCAATGGGCTGATATTTTCACAAAACCCCTTGCTGAAGATAGATTTAAGTTCATTCTGAAAAATATTTGTATGGATTTTTGTCCAGAGTAATATTTATCAGAGGGAACCTCTCAGATGCAAAATGTTTAATAATCTGAAGTATTTCATCTGTCTATTCGTTCATTTATATTTATTCAATTATTTCTTTTTGTGTGAAACTCTGAACTAACAAGCTCAGAAGATCTGAAAGTTGGAAACGTTTCATTTCTTGAGAGACATCAGATGCGCCAACAAAGCAAACACGTGTCACTCAATATCTGAAAAGATGGAGTGCTCAACTGAATTGACGTTTGAGGTATTGCTTTGAAAATCTCACTTTTCTTGGTTTTCCCCCCAGCTGTCATAAATTTAATATGAAATGATTATTTTTCATTAAATGCTGTCCAAACGTGCGTAGGTGTCTTTTGTGTGCCCTATGCTTGATTTTTGGTTATCTATATATATCACCTATCACACTTTTTTCACACTTTCCACATTCACTTCATTCATGTGTTTCTGCTTTCTTTTCAATCTCTACCAAAACCCTAAACCTAAACCAAGGTATTCTTCTTCTTCAATGGCGTCTACTTCAAACACTGCTGCAAAACCCAACAAAACTATTATGTACAAAGAACCTGAACGAACCTTATTCACTCCAGTGGCTGATCTGGAGGTGCTCTGTGAAAGCTTCATTGATCTTGATTCGTTAAAGGAAAATGGGTTCGACCTCATTTCTGCCATTAAAGCTCAAGGTTGGGAAAAATACTTTGAAAGGCTAATGGGTCCTGTTTTTCCATCACTGGTAAAGGAATTTTGGATTCATGCAAGCGCTGGTCCCAAGTTTATTCATTCCTCGGTTCTTGGAATGGAGATAGTTATTACTGAAAAACTGATCAGACAACTGTTCAGTTATACTGAATCTGATGGAGTCTCAAATCTTGCTTCTTCTCGCATTGATATGGCTAGGGTTTATGAAGAAGTTACTATAGCTGGAATGCCGTCTAGTAAGGTTAAAGATTTGAAACCCATTTATAGGATCTGGGCAAAAATCTTTATGAGTACATTTTTTCACAGAAAACCATCCAACTCACCAGACTATGTGAGTTCGGAACATCTGTATTTTATGTACTGCATTAGCAAAAATGTCAAAGTGGATCTACCGTATCTTATCTTCAGTCATTTACTAACTCATGTCAAAGAAACCAGAGAGGAAGTAAGAGCCAAAGCTGGTAAAGTTAGGACGTGGATACCCCTGGGAAGGTTGATTTCAGACATCCTTATTGAGAACAAGCTGGTACAGCATCTAACAGATGCGAAGATTACAGAAGATTTGACTTACATCATTGGCTCTGAAATTAATGGACTCAATCTGAAAAGGATGAAAATCATTTCAGAATTGAAAGGACAACTAAGGAAGATCAACTCTGAAGAGGTTCAAGGCAGAAGAATTCCTGTGGAAGACTTTCCACTATTCAGTGCAGATGAACCAAAGGAATTTGTCTGGCTGTACATTACTGAATGTCTAAAGGAAGGAATTCCTCTACCTGCCAATCTCGTTCAGAAGCCAGGAGAAGAATTGCCCAATCAGATGAAGGAAAGGCGCAGTAAGAGGAAGGCTGACGAAGGATCCGTTCAGAAGAAGAGAAAAGCACCTGAAGCTTCAAGAAAGAAGAAGAAAGAAGGAAAGAAGGCCAGAATCAGTCCTAGAGAAGCTACTCTGGAAGAGATCAGAGACACCATTCAACAGGTATTAGCATCTGATCCTACTCCTACTGTTCATTCACCCCTGTCTTCACCACAACTCTCTCCAAGCCTTATACAAAGAACTTCCAAATCCAAACAGTCTGTCAATATCTCATCCGAACCACTCTCCTCTGAATCAGTAAATTTACAATCATATCTTGTACCAATTCCATCTGAACCACAACCTCAAACAATTCAAACAGATATTCCACCACCAGAACCAACTCAACCAGAAAACTCTCCAACAGTAACTCCACAACCAACTTTGTCACAACCAGAGAATTCCCAATTAGAGTCTCTCCAACCAGAAACAATTATTTCAGAACAAAATCAACCAAAGACTGTTCAAACTGAATACTCTGAACAAACAATTCCCTTAGAAGATCCAAATCTTTCTGACAATATTCTTGATATTCAACCCCTCAACCAAACAATTGTAATTTCTTCAACATCTGTTCACTCAGATGAATCTTCTGATTCATCTGATTCATCTGACTGTGATTCAGAATCACTCAAACAAGCTCGCTCTGAAAGTGTTATGAAGAAACATCTTAACATTGCCTTGTTTCATACCCCACCAAACTCTCCATCTCATCAACAACCATCTGAAACTCAACCATCTGACACTCAAACATCTGAAAATCAAACCATTTCTCAACCACCTGAAACTAATCCATCTGAGAATCAAACTTTTCCTCAATCATCTGAACTCCCTCAATCTGACATCCACACATCTCAACCTCCCACACCTCAACCACAACCATCTGAACCTACTCCTGTTAACACCCCTAATCTTTTTTCCTCTGGACAGACTGAACAGTCAGATTTAGGATCTTGTGTTAATGCTATGTTTGATATTTTCAAAAAGGAGTTAGATTCTGAATATGATCGTGTTAAGGTTGTATGCATGTCTAGTTTGGATCCCAATGTTTCGAATACTGCTTGGAAGCGCTTCATCTGGATGTTCAATAAAGCTGCCTTAAAAGTTAGAGCAAAATGCTCTAAGCTTGCTAAGACTAAATTTGCTGAATTAATCAAGGTAACGCTGATGAACATGCCTCCTCCTCCTCCTGTGTTACTTTTGGAAGCTGCTCCTCCAGTAGTTCCTGAATCTGAAATGGTTGAACAAGTTTCTGTTGAAAACCAAACTGAAGGGAACCCTGCTGCTACTGCATCTGCTCCGTCTTCATCTGTGGTTTCAGAACTTGTGAATGATGTGAAGGATATAAAGGACTGGATGATCAAGCAAGAGAAGACAACTGATGAAATCAAGACCTGGATGTCTAAGCAAGAAGAGTCAGCTGCCAAGATGACAGAGCTTCTGACCCTTATTGCCTCTCGCCAGACCTAGTTTTATTTGTTGTTTTGCACATGAACTGTTTTTGCTGTCTGTTTATCTTTTGTTGTGTTATGTGTTTTTGGCTTCTGCCTGTTTGCCTGTGAACTTTGGTTTGTTTTAATTGCATGTTATCTTGTTTTGCTCCTATATGATTTTTTTCCTTCTATTTCTTTATGTCTTTGAAAATCTTTTTGATTATGACAAAAAGGGGGAGAAAAAGAGAAACTGAGTGTTCAACCTATAAGCAATTACTAAAACTGAAATTCAGACATTTTATTAACTTACTTTGAATTTAAGTCTTTCAGATTACATTGATATATCTGACATAATTCTTTGAAGTTACCCTAAGACTATGTCAACCAGAACCTGATCCTCTAAAGCAAATCTGAGTATTCAATCAACTCTGATAACTCTGATATCTTACTCTGATACATTTATTCTGAAAGAAAATTCATGCAAGATGATAACCAGACGCTCTGACTAAAGGAAGTCATATGAATATGGCATCAAGATTTGATTTTGAACTCTTTCATCAGGCTCTGAATCTGAAATATACTAAATCAGAAAGGGAAGTATTCTATTCTATTGAAGTATTTATTTCAGGGGGAGATTGTTAATCTCAGGGGGAGTTTCTAATTCTTACTCTTTATTGAACAGAATTTCTCATGTTTTGTCATCATCAAAAAGGGGGAGATTGTAAGAGCACAGATTGTGTCTTAGTTATATCTCTATGTTTTGATGATAACACTTATGAATTTTGTATTCAAGAATTATATACTCTAAACGTGTTCTAGATTGTTTGCTACAGGCACTAAAGAAAATTATCTTAAGAAAGCAAATTAAGATCTGAACAATGTTATTATGAAAGGTTTCATAAGTTCAAGAGCATCTTATAGTGAAGATCTGAACACTGCTCCCAGAAGAATCTGACTACTGTCTCTTGAAGATTCTGAAGCAGGAGCCTCTAAAGCATAGAAGACTCTGCTCTGAGAGATTTACACGCTCAAGCACACAAGCTGCACCTACTCTGATTCAGCTTAATCTGAAGAATATTCAAGACTCTGAAGATCCAGATGATCTCTAGTCTGGAGACTCTGAAGATTCAGATTCTAATATTGAAAGCTGAACTTACTTTGAAGAAGATTTAAATATGTACGTTGGATTATCTCAACAGCTCTTTCCTATTTTGTGCTAGACACAAGGACACAGACAAAAAGGTTTTATCTGTGCATTCCATTTTGAGGAAAGTTTTCTGCAAGTAAAGACAAAAGGCATCAGGCTTGTTTCAGCACAGCCTCCAATGTGAAGACAAAAGGCTTCAGGCTTTTCTGCACAGCCTTCAACGTAACAAGACTTCTTGGATCTTAGTGCCTATATAAAGAAGTCCACTCCATCTTCTTCAGCATCGAATCTCTAGCAAAATCACTCATCAAAGCAAATCTCTTAAAACTCTTATTATATTATTTTGCTTTAACTTTGTTCTTAACTTAAGAGAAATATCACAGTTGTGATAACAGCTTATTAGAAGCATTCTTACTCTTGTAAAAGTTTTACATTGTTTGTAAAAGGTGTTCCTTAAGAGGATCCAGTTGGGATCAGTCGCTCTTGAGAAGACTAAGAACAGTTGTTCTTAGGTGTTGCTATTTGTAATCTGTTTGATTTAAATAGTGGATTAAGTCCTTGACAGAGAAAGGCAAATCACTCTTGAGAGGGTGGACTGGAGTAGTTGTTTTCAACGAACCAGGATAAAAACATCTGTGTTCTAATCTTTGATTTTTAGTCTTACTTATTCAACCCCCCCCCCCCCCCCCTTCTAAGTAATTTTCTCACCTTCAGGGCTCACCCCATACGCCATGTCTGGCCTCGTACAGACCATAACATACATCAAAGAACCTACTATACTAACATATGGAATGCTACTCATATAGATTCTTTCAGCTTCAGTACTCGGGCTTTGAGTAGTACTAAGCTTAAACTAAGGATTTTTCGGAGTCACAATAGGCTTTGAATTCGACATACCAAACTTGTCGAGAACCTTTCATAGGTATGTCTCTTGAGATAAACATAACTTCGACTGCTTTCTATATCTCCAGATGTCAATCCAAAGAATCCTGGTGGCAGCTCTAAGATCCTTCATTTCAAACTCCTTATTAAGTTCAGCATTCACCTCCATTACATCCTCGACACTGTCGTTAGCTATGAGGATATCATCCATATAAAGAAATAAAATAACAAGTGAGTTTCCAAGTTAAAATTTGAAGTAAACACAATGATCGAACTGGCTCCTAGTGAAACCAATGTGTGCCATGAACTTGTCGAATCTCTTATTCCACTGTCGAGGAGATTGTTTCAGGCCATACAAAGACCTATTCAGCTTATACACATAATCTTCCTCATCCTTTTATGCATACCCTTCAGGTTGTCGCATCAGGATCATTTCATCTAGATCATCATACAGGAAGGTTGTCTTGACATCCATTTGTTCAAGTTCCAGGTCAAACTTCACAACCATGGCTAACAACATTTGAATGGATCTATGCTTTACAACAGGTGAGAACACATGATTAAAATCGACACTTTCTTTCTGAATGAACCCCCTAGCAACCAACCTAGCCTTAAAGCGCTTTGACACCACTCCTTAGATTTCTTCCTTAACCTTGAAAATCCACTTACAAATGACTAACCTGGCTCCTGCAAGTTTCTCAATCAGCTCCCAAGTGTTATTATCATGAAAAGATTTCATCTTGTTATCCATGGGTTTTTGCATTCTGTCTTATTTCGAATCGTCATAGTTTCCTTGTAGTCTTTAGGTTCTTCCTCAAGTACCTCACTTGCATAGATTAAGGCAAACACTATAAGATCTGCATAACCAAGTCTTTGAGGTGGTTTGATGACTCTTCTTGACCTATCTCTTATCAGTTGGTAGTCATCGACAGTTTCCTAAGTCTCTTTAGCATCTTGCTCTTCTTCTTCGACTTCATTTGGGTTATGCACTTCAGCATCACTATATTCCACCTCAACAGGAACTCTATTTGTTCCAACTCCTCTTCAGAGATTTCTGCACTTCGACCAGCATCACCAGTTTTCTTGAACGCCATCTCGACTTTTTTGAAAAATACATCACGACTTATGATACATCTTATTTGACCTGGTTCTAGGCACCACAACCTATAACCTTTGATTCTTTCAGGATGTCCAAGGAACATGTATCTTAGAGCTCTAGGTTTGACATTATCTTTCCTAATGTGAGCATATGCTAAACAGGAAAATACTATCAGTTTGTCAAGATATGGTGGTTGACCCAACCAAACTTCTTCAGGTGTCTTTGTTCCCAAGGCAGTCGAGAGACATCTATTTATCAGATAAGATGTTGTTGAAACAGCCTACGCCCAAAACACCTTCTTCAATCCAACACTAACCAACATGTATATAAACCTTTCAAGGATTGTTCGATTGAATCTCTCGGCTAAGCCATTTTGTTGAGGAGTATCTGCTACAGTCTTATGCCTTGAAATCCCAGACTCGACACAGTAATTGTCAGAAACTTCATTGCAAAACTCAAGGCCATTGTCGGTTCTTAATCTCTTAACCTTTCTGTCAGTTTGAGTTTTGACCAGAACCTTCCAACTTTTTAAATTCTCAAAATTTTCATCCTTAGTCTTCTGAATGAATACCCATAATTTTTTGGAATAGTCATCAACTATGGATAGAAAACACCTTGCACCTGAATGTGAAGGATTCCTTGCAGGCCCCCAATTATCAGCATGAATGTAATCAATAGATCCATGTGTTCTTTGTTTATCTTTGTTAAACTTCACCCTATATGATTTTCCAAATACATAAGGTTCACAAAACTCCAACTTCTTGACTTTGTCACCACCTAGCAGGTTCTGTTTCCCCAATTCGATCAGGTCTCTTTCGCTAACATGGCCCAATTTCATGTGCCATAATTTGTCTTCAACACAGGTTTTGTGGATGCAAAATCTGCTAAACCACTTACAACCTCAGCCTCAAAGGTATACAAGCCTTGTTTCTTCACTCCTCTCAAGACTTCCTTCGACCCCTTCATGATTTTCAGGATACCTTGCTCTCCTTTGAAGACATATCCTTTCTTGTCGAATTCATCAAGAGAAATCAAATTCCTCTTAAGGTCAGGTACATACCTAACACCAGTCAATAGCCTTATTGACTCATCATGGAACTTAAATCTCATAGATCCAGTATCTGCAATCTTGCAAGCTTTATTATTTCCCAACATCACTGATCCACTATCTTGATCACATAATTCTTCAAACACATTCTTGTTTGGAGTCATATGCCAAGTACATCTTGAATTCATAATCCACTCTTTGCAAGAGTTGTTGCTCGACACCACGTGGACATCAGATGATTCATAATCATCTTGTATAATAGTTGCATTGCCATTGTTTTTACCTACATGATTATTCAAGCGCTCAGGACACACCTTTCTTTTGTGACCCTCCTTCTTACAGTGATAACACTTAATACTAGAAATATCACCACCATAAGACTTCTGTTGAGTTTTACCTTTCCTCTTCTCAAACCTACCATCTCTCTTCGAGGATTTCCCCTTCACCGACAACCCTTCACCAACTGATGATGATGGTTTCTGCTCCTTTCTTTCGTTCAAATCCTTCGAATACAAGTCTGCTTGAACTTCTTCAAGGGTCAGAGACTATCTTCCATACAAGAGGGTTTCTTTGAAGTGAGCAAGCAACTTAGGTAAAGAACACAACAATAACAATGTTTGATCTTCATCACTGATGGTAACATCAATATTTTCAAGATCAAGAATCAGCTTGCTGAACGTATCCAGCTGCTCCGTCAACCCTTTATCTCCATTCATCTTGAATGAATACAAAGCTTTCTTTAAGTACAAATGATTCACCAAGGATTTTTTTTCATATACAATCCTTCGAGTATCAGCCAAACACCAGCTGTCGTCGTCTCCTTCGAAACCGACCTGAGATCCTTATCACCAAGACTCAGAACAAATGCACTATGGGCTTACTCGATCATCGTTGTCTTATCCTTCTCCGTCAATGCAACATCCATGACATCTCCTCCCTTTAACGCTTCTAGAAAACTCTGTTGAACAAGAAGGGCTCGCATCTTCAAGCGCCATAAACCAAAATCATTAACTCCAGTGAACTTCTTAATTTTAAACTTTGTTGACGACATCTTTTCCACACTCATCGCACCAGTTTTTGTGACAAACAATACCAATTAACAAATTCTTGATTGAGAAACAGAGTTTCTTGGGTGAATAATGAAATGGTCAGAACAGAGAGAGAGAGAGAGAGAGAGAGAGAGAGAGAGAGAGAGAGAGAGAGAGAGAGAGAGAGAGAGAGAGAGAGAGAGAGAGAGAGAGAGAGAGAGAGAGAGAGAGAGAGGAAAAAGAAAAAAAGAAGAAAGAAGGAGAAATGATTTTTTTGGGCAACTGTTTTCTATTCACTTTCTCATGTAGAGTTTACAAACGATTACAAATGAATAACACAATTGGCCTCTCTTAACAACCTGAGAGATCTAGCTTGTTTACATACTAACTAGCTAACTTACATTACAAGCTAACTAAATAATTGAATCCTTAATCATAAGACAAATCTGACATAACATTTTGACAATACATATTAGAACTGACTTCGACTACAATATGTAACACATAGACATCAACATGTAAACCATCTTCGACTTCATACTTGTCCCTAGTCGAAACCTGAAAGCTATCCCTGTCGACAACATCCCAGTCGATAGAACTAGAGTTCAATCCAATAATCTTACAAATTTTAAAATAGGCAACACTTCGTGAAATGTTGCAGAATGAAAGTATGCAACTCTTGAAGAATGTTGTTGTAGGCGAAATAATGTAACTTTTGGAAAAAAACTTGTAACTTTTGGTTAAAGGAAGTTGTTTCACCAAGGGTCGCAACCTTGTGAAACAACACTAATATGACATAGAAATACTTCATTCTAGATTCAGAAAAACATAACAAAGACATCCATCTTTTTTACTAAAATTTCACATACTCTTCTCGACATTCGAGTTTTCATCAGTGCTATGCAAACTCGAGTATACACTGAATTATTTTGACTATTTCTGCGTTCCAACTCTAAAACATTTGAGAGTGCTTGAAATACTTATAAAGAAAATGATTTCATTTACGATTCTAGTTTCGGTCCAACGATTTAAATTAACTTTCTAACAATCTTATAAGAATTACAAAAAAATGTCAGCATCAAAGGATAAACTGCTGTATCATGGACATATTCTAAATAAAATAAAAAAATTACATCATAAATCCGAATATATTTTTTCTTATAGAAATTAAAGTACTCCGAAAAATCTCAATGTAAAGATTAAATATAATTTTTTTTAATAGTTGATATCAAAAGTCTTGATTATTCATATCGTGATTTTTTAGTAATAATTACTAATATGAATTAGAGAAATTAAGAGTGCACATGAATAAATTATTAATATGTTATAGTGCTCGTATTAGCGTTTCATATATGATTATAGAGGTATTACAATTAAACTTTATACTGATAAGTTAGATAGAATAACGTGGAAATATTATTGTTACTAAAAAATGTGGTTATGTATTGCAATTGTTTAACTTAATACTTTATAAGACTTGATTAGGTGTCTTATGAATGAACCATTTAATCATATTTTTATACACTTTTGCATTTGTCATAAATCTTAACGGTCATTAATTTTAGCTTTGTTTATTTAATTTTCAGATATACGTTATCACTTTTTTTAATTGTGAAATGACCAATTATGATAATTATTTTCAAACGGTGGAAATAAAATTAATGTATGAAAGTTATAGTCAAACTGTCTTTGGGATCAGCAATTCATTTTTGACAAAAACTTGTTATGGTAATATTTGTGTTTCCAAACTTGCATTCAGAATAGTATTGATTTAGGCTATTCACAAGTTACTTGTAATTGCAAAACAAAAATAAGAACACTTTTTTTTCTTCAATTTCATTGCATGAAATTGATTGTTTTGACATACAAGAAAACAACTATAGCAGATACTCCTACATGATATATGTATAATTTATTTGTCAAGAGGTTCATCCATTCCTGAGTAATAATGACGAAATGCACATGAAAAGTCTTTTGCATCATGGCCTCCATTGCAGAGCTCTGTATATCTGTGCAAAACAAAGCTCATTGGTAAGCAAATTTGTTATAATACTCAAGCTCTTGGATGTATTCATGATAAGGTTGCCATAGAAAACTTTAAAGAGTCAATTTTTTTTTCTAGTGAAAAGTGTGTTTGCATCTTAATGCTTTTCACCAAATACATTCATTTCTTGAAAATTTTCAGTATTAAGGTTAAGAAGCAACACAGTTCTCACATGTATTAACAGCAAGATACTTGTCATGGCATACTTTAAGGTTATGCAAGAAAGGGGACTTACATCTCTTGAGCTTGAGATGTTAATGGATATTTACATCCAGCAAGCTTAGCCGACTCTACGGCTAGGTTCAAGTCTTTGGCCTGAAGCATACATTCAAAAAAAGAAATAAACAGCAAAAGAGTACATGTACATCATTTATATAAGAGACTTCCATTCATATCAACCAAATAAACAAGAACAATTGAAAGTTGAGTTAAATCTCAGTTATTTACCATAAGCTTAGATGCAAATCCTCCATTATAATCCCTTGAAGAGGGCACCCCTTCCATCACTCCGGGAACCGGGTTGTAAGTATCACTGTAAGAATGCAACAATTACCATCAAAGTACTAAAACATTAAATCTAAAATGTTCCATATGATTGTATGATAAGCAAGGTATGTAAAATATTATGAATTGAGAGAGAGAAGAACTGCGTACCTACTCCAACAGCGAGCACTGGAGCAGTTAAATATCTCTGTCAAGGAGCTAGCAGGAACACCTAGAGATTGGCCTAGAGCAAGGGCTTCTGATATTCCCAGCATGCTCACAGCCAAAGCCAAATTGTTACAGATTTTTGCGGCCTAATAACAAAAACCAGAGACAAAATATAAATAAAATGACTTACGATAGCAACCAAGAGTACTAATAACCCTATCACAATTTTAAGCATGTTACTTACAGAACCACTCCCTGCTCCTCCACAATATATTGTACTTTTACCCATTGAAAGGAATAAGGATTTTGCAGCGAGAAGTGCTTCCTCAGAGCCACCAACCTGGAAAAATCCATATCTTGTTCATTACTAATTTTTTGCTATAAACACGAAAACTTTGCTGCAACTTTCTAAACCTAGAATGATTACTAAGGGTGTATTGTTGTTTTGCATGCCTTAAAACAGAAGGGAAACATTACCATGAAAGTAAGTGTTCCAGCTTCTGCTGCAATTATACTTCCAGATACAGGCGCATCCAACTTGACAGGCATTTCCCAATCACCTACACAAAGCATAACCATTCAGTACCGCATCATTAAAAGGAGTAAATAATTCAGCATAGTATACACAACAAGTGAAAAGATATTCTGATAAAATTGTGATGGAATTTTCATGAACGACCAATTACTTGCTAATGTGTATGATATAAATAAGTTCTATGGTGCGAGAAAGAATAACAAATTCACAATTGCAATTCAAGTTAAATGTAATTCACTTGGACGGCATTTCATTTTATGTTACCTTTCTTGTCTTTTAGAATATAGTTAGATAGTGTATCAGAAAGATTTCTTGAAGTTTGTGGATCGATCGTGGACGAATCTATCAATAGCCATGGCCTTATGAGTTTCCCATCATGAAGCAAACCATTTGGTCCAGTATAAACATCAATCACCTACTTTAAGTTAAAAAAGTATGTTATTCTCGCATCCGAAACTTGCAATCTAAGATTTTTGTTTCTTAATCAAGGATCTGTAAGGGGAAATCAACAATCATATCATAGCTATAGTTAACTGAAAATTGAAATCATAGCTCAAAAAGTTGTTGCAGGACTATATTGGAAACTGAGTCTACAAACAAATGATGTGATGTATTCAACAGAAAGGAAACAAGCGACACTCAATGAATATACTCACATGGGCCGAAGAAGGTAACATTGTAATTACAACATCACTTGCTTCTGAAACTTCATATGGTGTTTTCTTTGTAGGAACCCCCATCTGAGAGAACATCTCAAGAACATCAGAGTTTCTGCCAATATTTTATAAACAAACGCAATTAAAGGACGTGTTAGTGTCAGAAAGCGTGATAAGCATCGGTGCTACATTAACACCATATACGTTCCTTTGAAATTAACGAAGATGAAACAGCCTAATCATTTCATTGGTGCAAGTGCAAACAACTCAAACTCCTCATAAGAAGCACATATTCACACTCATTACCCTAACCAAATATTTATATCATATGCATTGCATCTACAAATGAAACGAGAATATTCTACTACTCCTCGTAAGGCATGCATGGCTATTAAGTTGAAGAAAAGGGTTTAAATTATTACTTGTCATGAACTGTAAGTTTGAATCCAGCTTTGATTAGATTATTCGCCATTCGTGATCCCATGTTTCCAAGGCCAATGAATCCAACATTCTGAAGTGAAATCATGGACAGTATCATCAGCTATGAGCCTATGACAATGTATAGTAAATTTACAAAATAACAAGCATCAAATTCACATCTATATCAACATGAAAAATTGTAGTTAAACCTAATTGAACAACATATAAAGGCAAAACCAATCATTTTAAATACTCATTTTGAGATAAACACAAACCCCCAAAAGGTAAGAATGAAAAAAACATAAGAAAAGTGATTACAATTATCAATTGAAGAAATACTCAAGTACCCAGATGAGAATTAGCATGAAAGGTTCAAGCTTTGCATGTTATAAGAGATGAGAAGAAGGGTTTAGAAAAAGGGCATGTTAAGAAAGACAAGTTTTGTATAGGGGTCATCGTGATTGGTGATCATCACACCAGAGGTTACTAGTGACCTGACCTGCAAGTGATGACTGGTTGAAGAGAAAGTGCGTGTTGTTGTTGGTGGGAAGGTTTGAGAATTGCATTTGGCAAGAGAAAGCAGAGATCTCAACCTGCAAATCTTCATAGCTATGTCTTTATGCCAACTTCTGGTTTTTTTTTCATTATAAAATATATGATAATGATGATGAGTTAGTTTGCTTTGCTAATTTAATAATAATTAATTTTAAATGTTTGTTTTTATTTTTTATTTTCTCCGCTATTATCTTAGAGAATCCACACTCATCAACCACATTTTGGTTCTTTATATGGTACACACATAATTTTTTATATTATATTACATTTCTATATTTTTTAAACAACTCAACTACATTTTTCAAATATCAATATAGCTCATCAAAAACTCTAAATGGGTCTCACCAAATCTCACAATATATCCAACATTTATATTATATAAAAAATAATAATTGAAACAATTTAATTCAAATATATCAAAATACATTAAAAAATTATTCATTTAAAATAAAGTAAAACAAAACAAAATAAATATATATTAAAAAATACAATACATCACACAAATAATTCATTAAAAAATACATTAAAATAAATTATTAGCACAAAATACATAAAAAGATATATTTAAAAAAAATTCAATTGTTGTTATCCTCGTGTCCCTAACGTTGTCATATATGTTCTATCAAGTCTGGTTGAAGTTGTCGATGAATTTGTTTATCACGAATATCAAATTTTTTACGTAGGAACTTTTCAAAATCAATACTAGAATCATTCGACAATATTGTCGCATCTTTACTCAAATGATCATAAGAAAAATCAAAATTTCCACCATATGTTGCACGTTCATCTTCAACAATCATGTTGTGTAATATGATGCATGTATCCATTATGTGTTGGAGTGTGTCTAAGTGCCAAGAACGTGATGGGTTACGTATGATCGCAAATCGGGATTGGAACTCCAGATGCAACTTCTTCACCTAAGTTAATAGTCTCCAAGCTATCTTGAGTGCAAAATTGTGGTGTTTCACGTTCTTCATCATTTGATTGCGCACCACTACTACCTATTTGAGTTCCATGAGGCATAGTGGAGTTAGTTGATTGAGATATAAATGGTTGATGTTGATATGGATAAGGTGGTGTATAATATGAGTAATTTCCAAAGTGTGGAATATTTTGTGGATTTGGGATAAACGGAGAGTTTTGAAAATTTGGGTTATGGTGTGAATTTGAGATAAAAGGTGCATTTCCAAAGTATGGGTTGTTTTGTTGATTTGGAATAGAAGGAACACAACCACCATTTGGCATAAAATTAGACCAAGAACTATGTTGATTGGGATCCATTGACAAATAAATATGTAGAAGAAGAATAGACTAGTTGTAAATGTAAATTATAATAAAATTAGTAACTATTTATAAGATTATAAAAATTACTGTTACATTTTTAAAAAGTAAAAAAATAGCCGTTGAATTTGGCAGATATTTGATCCAAAAATTATGGCATATAGCACATATATTGATCATGAAAAAGTAGTCATTTAAAATTTGGCATATGTTTGATTCAAATATTACCGTTACTTTTTACATTAAAACTAATAAAAAAACAATTGTTACAAATAATATAAAATGGTTGTTGGAAAGTTAGCTGGCAATTAAAAACGTTTGTGCAATAAACTACAGTCACAAACCAAACCACCATACTTTTGTTGAATTATTCAACAACCCTGACAAAATATTCTTGATTTTTGTGTAGTAACATTTTACAGCACGCGATAATTATGCTCTTATCTATTAAATCTATTAATTCGATTTTGATCAGTTCTGACATTTTTTAATGAATATAGTAAAGTAATCATTAATAAATATATTGTATTTCTATTTTCTTTTCTTTATTATTATGGAAAGTAGTACATTATAGTTATCCATCTTAATTTTCTATTTTATCATAATTATATTTGCAAATATATAAATTTAATAAAAAAATGCAAATAATATATTTTTATAGTTAAATAAATTTCTAAAATCGGTTTTTTTTTTTAAATTATTATGAATACAAGAATAGAGTTTTAATATGTATTGCAGACAATATTTTTAAAATCGAACTGGAGATCAAACTGGTAAAATTTACCGTTTAAGATTCAATTGGTTAAACCGGTTAAATCTAATGTTGAACCGTTTATTAAATAAACTAAATTTCATAGATTTGTTACATATAATTACATCTTCACAACTTAATAAAATTAATATTTCAAAAATTCATTACACATTTAATACAACAATATCCATAATACATAACATAACATATTTTCACATTTTATTTCAACCATCATTTAAGAATATTTTGAACAAACTAAAAAATTACAATAAAATAAATTAAACTAATTCAAAACAAAATTAAAATAATAGAATATAATAACTAAAATAAAGTTCAAATAATTAAGAATACTTAAATTAGATAAGATAGAATACAAAAATATAAATAACACAATATACTTAATTAAACAACAAAAAATCAAATTTGAATTGAACTACGACAAACAAGTCTTAATTGACAACAACAAATATTACTGACTTGAACGACAGTCAATATTGAGTTGGACAACGTGACTATATTTGAAAGAGACGATATGATGCTGATGGAGTGTTGTTGAAAGAAAAACTATAATGGATTAACAAAAAGATTGTATGGTTGTAGAAAACACACATAATTCTTTTTTTTGATTGAGAAATGTATGGTAAGTTTTGATATTAATATATTAAAATAAAAAAATAAAAAAAATTTAAATGGTCAATTTGATGCACTTTTTTTGAACCGGACAGTTTTAAAAAACCAAATTCGGCTCTTTGGTTCGAATGATTTTGGACGGTTCAATCCGGTTTTTTCGATTTTACTCTAGTTTTAACCCACTAGCGGTTTTGAAAGATTGACCCTATCGAATTCATCTCCGATTCTCGGTCCAACGGTTGAACTGACTGATTTGGTCCGATTTTTAAATCATTGATTACAAATTAATAAATTTATTTTATTTTAACTTGGTTTTGATTTTGAGAGAGCTTACAAACTTAATAGTCTAAGTTACTTATTTGTAAATTGTTTAAATAATTATGTGTTTATCATCATTAAATATGCAGAGATTGTGGAGTTAAAAATAGTTTTAAATTTTATTTGAAAAGTTTTGATGATAATAACATAATTAAAAATCGTTGATACTTTGATGTGTTTTTATCAATGTTTTAAAAATCAGACTGAAGATCGAACTGGTAAAACTTTCGATTTAATGTTTAATTGGTTAAATCGATTAAATTTACAAGAAAACGTTTATTAAATAAACTAATAATATAGAATTAAATTTCACATATATGTTTCACATAATCATATGTTCACAATAATGATAGTATATATAATAATATAATGATAGTATATATAATTACAAACTTAATAGCACAATAATGATAGTATGTATAATAGCATAACATAGTTATATACTTTATTTCAACCTTCATTTAAGAATATGTTCACAATAATGATAGTATATATAATTACAAACTTAATAGCACAATAATGATAGTATATATAATAACATAACATAGTTATATACTTTATTTCAACCTTCATTTAAGAATAATTTGAACAAATTAAATAATTATAATAAGATAAGTTAAACCAATTCAAATTAAAATTAAAATAATATAACATAATAACTAAAATAAAATTCAAATAATTAAAGCTACCTAAATTAAATAAGATAGAATATAAAAAATAAATAATACAATATACTTACTTAAACAACAAAAAGTGAATTCAAGTTGAACCACGACAAACAAGTCATAATTGACAACAATAAACAATATTGACTTGAATTACAATCAATATTGAGTTGGACAACGTGATTATGTTTGAAAGAGATGGTGTGTTGATGAAGGAGTGGGTTGAAAGAAAAATCAAAATTCTTTTTTGTGATTGAGGAATGTATTTTAAGTTTTGATATTGACATGTTTTAATTATTAATTTTTTATATATAAAAAATGGTCAATTTGATGCTTTTCTTTAACCGGACAGTTTTACTATATTGGCTCTGATTCTTTGGTTCGAATGATTTTGGACGGTTCAATCCAGTTTTTTCGCTTTAACTATGATTTTGACCCATTAGTAGTTTTAAAAGGTTGACCCAACCAGATTCATCTTTGTTTCCCGGTCCAACCGATCGGTTCAGTCCGATTTTTAAAATAATGATTTTTATGTATAGCATATTTCTAATTATGTACAAGAAATAAAGACATGATTGTCTGCAACAAAAAATGATCATTTATACCGAGACAAAAAATGATCATGTATACCAAGATGAGAAATGGTCATCTACCATTCAGAAAAATTAAATGATCATCTATACTAAAAGACAAAGAATGATCATATGTGTCATAATCAACAAAGATTGACTAAAATGGTCATTTGCACTAAGACAAAAGGAATGATCATTTTGCCCCTGAAGAAAGGGAATGATCATACGTGCTCAAGTCAACATAGTTGACCATCTATTCAAGGATAATGTGACCATTTACACCTAAAGACAAGAAAGAACATTTGTACCCCGACATTCTTGATCATCTATACTCAATGCTATCAACCATATATGCATTAAAAAAGAATGTTCTCAAGGGACATTATGAATTTGTGTCAGTACAAGTAATAAAAGGATAAAGATTAGTACAAGGAATGAATGAATAAATATTTCATACAGATAATACAACTCTAACAACTCTTTTTTAGACGGTTAAATGATTAGAAAGAACAATACACACAATTCAGAATCTCTAGTCCTATATAAAAGACAAACATAAACATTGAAATACACACATATAATATTTATTAGTTGTACTTTTGTTGTGTCATTTTGAATTTGTAAATTTGCAAAACACTGCCATATTAACAAAGAACTAACACTTAGGAACATATGCATTATTCATTATTCTTTCTAAGAAAAATTAACCACTTATAATTAAGTAGTATTAAGTTTACCACTATGTGAAAGTAGTTGTAAACAAATTTCTTTGTAATTTTTTCAAAGCCCTCTAGTGTCAGGCAAACAAGTTCTTAGGGGTTTAAAGAAAGAAAATCGTTACAAGAGTTAAGGCAAGGAAATACTCCAATGCGAGACAAGTTAATCTAAGACTAGGTTGTTTGTAACAAAATATTATTATATTACAAATATCTCAAGTATGAGAGAATTAAATTAGCCTCTTATTAAAGAGGTGAACCAGTATAAATTTTGTGTGTGAGGTCATCTATCCTTATTCTATTTACTATATTCTATTGCAATAATCTTTGTGCTTGAGAATATCGAGAAAGCTTTAAATTTAACATAATTAAACCCTTTTTCTCGTATTTTTCTTATCTTCATGGACCACTAAAAAGCTACAAAGAAGGTGTTAAGATACCTTCAAAGAACAATATATTATATGCTTATATGTGATTTGTTATACAATGGGCTAATAGGACCACATGAATTTTTATCAGGACATAATGTCTATCGAAAAGAATAAAAGTCTATCAAGCCTTTTATATATTTGTTTTAAGTTCCATTCCATGCCTTTTAAATAGTGGCAAACTTTAATTAGTGCAAACATTTATATCCTTTCATTATTTGATGACTATGCCTCTTATCCTCTTTGTCGATTTACTTGTTACAACCATATAGTAGTGGTTTTGCTATAGTATACAATGCACAAGAAGAGTTGTCACCGAACGTTATTTATTCCAAAGAGAGGGAAAGGAAATGATCGAAGAAAATCTAAGAGAACGGGAAAAGACAAGGTCATCACAACCAAATCATGGATTCTGGAGTCGGTTACGCAAGGGGAAGGTATGAGCACCCCTCACGTCCGTTGTACTCAACGGGATCCACGCTTGTTGTCTAATCTATGGGTGAAAGTTATCTAAAAGCTACTGCTAAACGAGGGTGAACGAAAAGAACAAACTCGATAGGACATCGTCGCCCTATGCCTACGTATTACCTCTTTCAATGAGAAAGTCAGAGTCAAGTTCGGAAAACTACGGGTGATGGGGGGAGGTTGCTCGCCAATACATTGCTGTCTTGTGCCTACGTATCCTCATCTGGTATGAGAAATCAGAGCAAACATAGTTCGGGTAACTACGGATGAAAGGTCAGTCAAGTGTTTTTACGAGTGACATTAAGCTTCCATTCCAGCAGTTAGGGATGATGCTTGTTTGCGGTAGAACGGAAAAGTAGCGTACTATTTTTGAAAGTGAAGTTTGGAACAATCCCAGAGGATGAAAAGGTTTGAAAAAGAGGAAGAGAAAGGGGAAGTTAATTATTAGTGTGCTCGCCAAGGATAGGAATCCTCGTGCCTATGTATCCTCATTAGGGAATGAGAAATCAGAGCGTCCGTAGTTCACGCTACTACAGAAAAAGGTCTCGATCGCACGAGGGAGAGAGAAAAGATCTTAGGTATGAAACGCCTGAACGGGAGTGAAATGGCTTGGTTTGGGATGCGTACTACGCTAAATCCTAAGACATAGGAGCGAATGCGTCGCATATCACCCAAAGGTCATACGCTAAACACTCTAGATAAGTGAAGAGAGACCTCCCCCACTCATCATTTCCTACGCATCTAAAGCTTGTGGTTCACAATACTCATCGCGGTTTAAGTGTTTTGAATTAATGTCCAACGGTGTTATTGAATCGAATCGAGACAAAATGTGACGCTAAACCGTCGTAGCTCGACTTATGATGGAAGTCGAACTATAGGAGGCCGCGTAAATTGATATCCGTGTTGGGGACAAGATAGAGAAATGATATTGAGGATCATTCTCCGATTTAATTGTGTCGCACGGACCAAACAGGTGAGATCTCGTCTTAATCGCAAACATTATGTCGATTAATCGAAGGTAGCCTATCACGACCCCAAAGTAAAGAAAATGAACCAAATGGTCATTTTCCATAGATTTGAAATCGGGAAGGTTATCGACTTCGATAAATCGACACTCACAAATTGAAAGACTTCATAGATCACGGAAAATAAAATCGAAAATGAAGAAGAAATAAGTAGAGAAAAAGAAGGTAGTCTCGGGCAAATCTCCATTTATCAATAATTTGACCGATGATGGTTTTATGGTCTCGTCATTGACCAAAAAGAAAGATCAAATAAAGAATGAATAAAAATTGAAAATGAAAAGTGAAATGAAAACTTGGTCTCGGATTTGTCGTTTCCATCAATAATATGACGTATAACAACTTGGAGGTCTCTTCATCGACCGAAACGAGGAAATACGAAAATAAATCCTCAAAAGTAAATAAAAATATTAAAATCTAACTTTAAAGAAATGTATATTAAAAATCTAAAACAAAACCAAAATAGAAAAAACATATATAAATCTAAAAACTAAATTAGAAATATAGAAAAAACTCTAAAAAAGTCTATTAGAAAACTTTTTAAAAAAACTTATATACATAAATATTATAAAAATTCTTCAAAACTAATTTATTTAGAAAATATATTACATTGAAAATAAAAATGGGCGGTGTGATTAATAAGAGAGGATCCTTTGGGCTCTTGAAAGCCCATCACCTCATCTCATGATGGTGCACGGCAGGTATAGAGAAATAAAGGGGGATTGGTTTTCAAAATCCAAAATAAACAGAACATATATTTTTTTATTTATTTTAAAACAAAGTCCAACATCCAAATCTCCTCTGACAATCTCTGAACTTTAGCATGTTGCTGAAACTGCAAAATTAACTCCTCAAAACAACAAGAGAATAAATTGATGCCACTAATAACACACTGGTTCAAACATTTTCACATGGTTTTCTTCCTCTGTTTTTTTCTTGAACACTCTTCTTCTTCCTATTCGGTTCCGTGTTCTATAATTCGTAAATGATTTTGGGTTGAAGGAGGTGTTTGTGTTGTTGGATAGTTTCACTGGAGAAGGTTTGATTGTTGTGTATTTGGAGGTTTGAGTCTCGCAGATGGGTTTGGAAGGGAGATGAGTGGTCGTCACCGGTGAGAAGGTGGTTCGGATTTAGAGTGGGTAGTGGTGGAATGGGTTGTTTCGGGTTATAGTTGTTTTTACAGCGAGAGGTTTTATGTGGGGTTTTGAAAGGTAGGATTTGCGGCTTGGAAAAATGAAGAAGACAAAATGGGTTGAGGAGAAAGGCGGAAAGGTTTTGTTCTCTTGGTGAAGGAGATAAGCAGTGAAAATGGGTAGAAGAAAAGGAGAAGAGGCTCGCGGGTTGGGAAGAAGGGAAAGAATGGTGGCAGCGGATGAAGGAAGGCGGCTTAGCGTTTCAGAGGTTTGGGTTGATGATGAACAGTACCGAAAGGAGGCTGCTAGGGTTTGCTCAATGAAGAAGAAAATGAATAGTGCATGCGCTATATACCGAGTGACATGTGGCCTCCTTGTTGCTGTTTTTTTTCTTTTAGTTTTTTGCTGTACTAACTCTGTTTTAATTAAAATGATAAATAACAATAATTCTAATAAACTAACTCTTAATCCTAACTAAACCTAATCTAATCCTATAACTAATTTTAACTCTAACAAATTCTAATATAATTAATCAATCTAAATTAATATAAATAATTCTAAACTAAATAATTAATCTAATGTACAATTCTAATTTCTAATCTAATCTTAACTAACCTAATTCTATTTAAAAATCTAATTACATTCTAAACCAAATAAATTTTATTCTAAATTAAAAATCTAATTAAGTTCTAATTAAGAAAATCTAACCTAATTTCTAATCTAATTAGAAAAATCTATTCTAAATTAATCTAAATAAAAGTTCTAAGTCTTAATCTATTTCCTAAACAAAAATTATAATTCTAAAACTATTTCTAAAAATCTAATTTAACTCTAATAAAAACCTATTCTAATAATTCTATTTAAAATCCTAAATTCTAAATTTATTTGATTCTAAATTAAAACTCTATATTAAATAAAAACCTAAGTAAATTCTAAACAAATAAAATAAACCTAAATAAATACTAACTATTAAATGAAATGAAATTATAAAATAAAAATAAAAATAAATCATAAAATTCCATAAAATAAAAATGAATAAAAAGGGGTCGAACACCGAAACGCAATAAGATTATCAGCACGGATTGAACCAACAGGAAGAGAATAATCTTCGCTCGATTTCGAAATAAATCTCAACCCCTGAATTGGTTTAAACTGTCTAAAATGCGAGCGAAGCGGTTGTAATCTCTATAAACTCATTCCAGCTGATAACATGGACAATATACGAGAAATGATCGACTTAAATGATATGCAGATGAACGCGAAGCATAAGCCAGTCAAAGTTAAAAAACGCGAGGGCAAATTTTGGGGTGCAACAGTTTCCACTAACGAGTGGGTACCCTAAATTTGAGTTAGCCATAGCACATACTTATTAACAAATGGGACAAGTCGGAAACATTAAAAGTAATAGAGTGACAACTGTTGCGGTGAGAATTATGATACCAAACTTTTGATTAACTTGAATCTTTAATTCTTAAGTTCACAACCGGACTTTAATTTATCCAAAAAGGAAAGGTTTAAAGAAAGAAAAACCTATAAAAATGCAAAGAAAAAGGCAAGGCCTAAAGCTGAGCAAAGAGAGATCTAAAGGTTTGGGGGTTGGTTATGCCTAGGGTAGGTATTTCACATCGTATGTGTGTGCGCATGCGTGTGTGTGTAACTGCATGCGCACACTCGCACGCGCGTGTGTTTGGGTGAACGCCCGCGTGCGCGTGTGTGTGCGTCTATGTGCACGCGTGCGTGCGTGTGTGTGTGAGTGTGTGTGTGCACGTGTGTGTTTACGTGCGTGCATGCACGTGTGCGTGTGGGCGTGCCCGTGTGTGCATGCACGTGTGTGTGCGTACACGTGCGTGTGAGCTTGCGCGCATGGGCGCGCGTGTGTATTTTTGTGTGTGTGTGTGTCTGTGTCTGTGTTTGTGTATGCGCACGTGTGTGTGTGCGTGCGCGTGTGCATGGGTGTGTGTGTGTGTGCACACACGCGCGTGTGCATGTTTGTAAGTGTGTGCGCGTGCACGCGTGCGTGCGTGCGTGTGTCCATGTGTGTGTGTGTGTGTGTGCATGCACGTGTGTGTATGTGTGTGTGAGAGAGAGAGAGAGAGAGTGTACGCACATGTGTGTGTGTGCTTACGTGTATGTGAGCCTGTGCACGCGCGTGTGTGTTTGCGAAAGTGTGTACGCGCGCGCGTGCGTGTGTGTCTTTGTGTGTGTGTGTATGAGAGAGCGAGTAGTGTGCACGCGCGTGTGTGTGTGTGTCTGTGTGCGTGTGTTAGTGTGTGTATGTGCGTGTGTGCGTGTGTGTGCGTGTGTGTGTGCACGCGTGTTTGTGTATGCGTGTGTGTTTCTGTGTATGTCTGTGCGTGTGTGTGCGTGTGTAAGTATGTGCGCGCACGCGTGTGTGTGTGTGTGTGTGTGTGTGAGTGCACGCGTGCGCGCCTGTTCGTGTGTGTGTGTGTGTATGTATATGTGTGTGAGAGAGAGAATGTGTGTGTGTGCATGCGTGTGTATGTGTGTGTGCGCACGTATGTGTATGTGTGTGTGCGCGCGTGTGTCTGTGTGTGTACACGCGCGCGTGTGTGTGCCTGTGGGTGTATGCGTGCGTGTGTCTGTGCACCCGTGCGTGCGTGCGTGCGTGCATGTGTGTGTATGGGTGCGTGCGCATGCGTGTGTGTGTAGGTGCGATTGCACGCGCGCGCATCTCTGTGTGTGCATGCACGTGTTTGTATATGTGTGTGCGTGTGAGTGTGAGAGAGAGAGAGTGTATGTGAGCGCACGCGTGTGTGTGTGTGTGTGTGTGCAAGCGCGTATGTGCGTCTGCACGCGCGCGCGCTTGTGTTTTTGTGTTTGTGTGTGTGAGTGTATGTGTGCGCACGCGTGTGTGTATGTGTATGCGTGCACACGTGCGCTCGTGTTTGTGTGTATGTGTGCGCGCGCGTGTGTGTGTATGTGTGCGTGTGTGTGTGTGTTTGTGTGTGTGAGAGAGAGAGTGTGCGCACGTGTGTGCGTGTGTGTGTATGTGTGTGTGTGTGTGCGCACGCACACATCTGTCTATGTGTGTGCGCGTGTGTTTGTGTGTGTTTCTGCGTCTGCGCTCACGCGTGTGTGTGTTTGTGTGTGTTTCTGCGTCTGCGCTCACGCGCGTGTGTGTGTGTGTGTGTCTGCGCAGGGGTGTGTGTGTGTGTGTGTGATTGTATGCGCGTGCATGCGTGCCTGCGTGTGTGTTTGTGTGTGCGCACGTGTGTGTGTGTATGCGCGCACGCGAGTGTGTGCCTGTGTGTGTGTGCGCGCGGAGGTGTTTTGTGTGTTTAGGTGTGCGCACGCAAGTGTGTGATCACGCGCGCGTGTGTTTGTGTGTTTGTATGTGTGTGTATGTGTGTGTGCTTGCATGCGTGCTTGCGAGTGTGCATGAGTGTGTGTGTGTGTGTGTGTGTGTGTGTGGGAGAGAGAGAGAGAGAGAGAGAGAGAGAGAGATTATGCGCACACATGTGTGTGTATGTGTGCGCACGCGTGTTTATATGTGTGTGCCCGCACATGTGTATGTGTGTGCATGGGAGCGTGCATGTTTGTGTGTATGTGCGTGCGCATGCGTATGTGTGTAACTGCATGGGCACACTCGCGCGCGCGTGTGTTTGGGTGTGCGCCCGCGCGTGTTTGTATGTGTGTGTGTGTGTGTGTGTTTGCACGTGTGCGTATGTGTGTGTGCGTGTGCATGTGTGTGTGTGTGTGTGCACGTGTGTGTTTATGTGCGTGCGTGCACGTGTGCGTGCGTGCGTGTCTGTGTGTGCGTGTGTGCGTGCACGTGTGTGTGCGTACAAGTGCGTGCGTGCGTGTGTTAACGTGCGTGCACGGGCCCGCACGGGCCCGCACGTGTGTTTGTGTGTGTCTGTGTGTTTGTATGTGCGCACATGTGTGTGTACGCGCGCGCGCGTGCTTGGTTGTGTGTGTGCACAAACGCGCGTGTGCATGTTGTATATGTGTGCGCGGGCATGCGTATGTACGTGCGCGTGTCTATGTTTGCGTGTGTGTGTGTGCATGCGCGCACGCGTATGTGCATGCGTGTGGCTATGTTAGCGTGTGTGTGTGTGCACGTATGTGTGTGTGTGAGAGTGTGCGCACGTGTGTGTGTGTGTATGAGTGTGTGTGAGAGAGAGTGTATGCGCATGCGTGTGTGTGTGCTTGTGTGTGTGTGTTCCTGTGCACGCGCGTGTGTGTGTGCGTGAGTGTGAAAACACGCGCGTGCGTGTGTGTCTGTGTGTGTGTGAGTGTGAATGTGCATGCACGCGCGTGTGTGTGTCTTTGTGCGTGTGTAAGTGTTTGTATGTGCGTGTGTATGTGTGTGCGTGTGTGTGTGTGTGCACACGTGTTTGTGTATGCATGTGTGTGTCTGTGTGTGTCTGTGCGTGTGTGTGCATGTGTGTGTATGTGCGCGCATGAATGCGTGTGTGTGTGTGTATGTGTGTGTGTATGAGAGTGTGTGCGTGCACGCGTGTGTATGAGTGTGTGTGTGTGTGTATGTGTGTGTGCGCGTGTGTGTCTTTGTGCGTACACGCGCGCGTGTGTGTGCCTGTGAGTGTATGCGTGCGTGTGGGTGCGTGCGTGCGTGCATATGTGTGTGTGGGTGCATGCGCATGCGTGTGTGTTTGTGTAGGTGAGTTTGCAAACGTGTGTGCGCATCTCTGTGTGTGTGTGCACGTGTTTATGTATGTGTGTGCGTGTGTGAGTGTGTGTGAGAGAGTGTATGTGAGCGAACGCGCACGTGTGTGTGTGTGCACGCACGTTTATGTGTGCACGTGCACGTGTGTGTGTTTGTGTGTGTTTGTGTGTGTGTGTGCATGTGTTTCCGTGTGTGTATATGTGCGCGCACGTGCGTGTGTGTGTGTATGCATGCACGCTTGCGCTCGTGTTCGTTTGTATGTGCGCACACGTTTGTGCGTGTTTGTGTGTGTGTGTGTTTGTGTGTGTGTGAGAGAGAGAGAGTGTGTGTGTGCACGCGTATGTATGTGTGTATGTGTTTGTGTGTGTGTCTGTGTGCATGCGCGTGTGTGTTGGTGTGTGCACGCACGCATGTGTCTGTGTGTGCGCGCGTGTGTTTGTGTGTGTATTTGTGTGTGCACGCACGCGTGTGTGTGTGTGTGTGTGTCTACGCAGGTATGTGTGTGTGTGTCTGCGCAGGTGTGTGTGTGTGTGTGTGTGCGAGCGCGTGCGTGCATGCCTGTGTGTGTGTGTGCGTGTGTGCGTACGTGTGTGTGTGTGTGTGCGCGCACGCGTGTGTGTGTGTGTCTGCGCGTGCGTGCGTGCCTGCTTGCGTGTGTGTTTATGTGTGTGCGTACGCGCACGCGCGTTTTTATGTGTGCGTGTTTGTGTGTGTGTGTGTGTGTGTGTGTGTGTGTGTGTGTGCGTGCACACGCGTTTGTGTATGCGTGTGTGTTGAATGTGCGCGCGCGCGTTTTCATATTTTTGAGTGTATGTGTGTGCGCACGTGTGTGTGTGCGTGTGCGTGCGCGCGCACTTCTGTGTGTGTGTGTGTTGTTTGTGTGTGTGTGTGTGTGTGTGCGCGCGCGTGTGTGTGTACGTGGATGTGTCTATGTGTGCACGGGCGTGTTTGTGTACATGCGAGTGCGTGTGTGAGTGTGTGTGCATGTGCGTGTGTGAGTGTGTGTGCGTGTGTGTGTGTATGAGTATATATATGTGTGTATATGTGTGTGTGTGTGCAAGCGGCGTGCGTTAGTGCATTCGTGCGTGCGTACGTGCGCGCGTGTGTGTGTATGTGTGGGTGTGAGTGTGTGTGCGTGTGCGTGCAGGCGCACACGCTTGCGTATGCGTATGCATGGGTGCGTGCGCGCATGCCTGTGTCTGTGTGTTTGTGTGTGTGTGTGTGTGTGTCTATGTGTGTGCGAGCGGCGTGCATTAGTGCATGCGTGCGTGCGTGTGTGTGTGTGTGGGTGCGGGCGCGCACGCGTGTTTGTGTTTGTGTATGTACGCGCATAAGCGTTGGTGTGTATGTGTGTGCGCGCACGCATGTGTCTGTATGCGCGCACGCGTGTGTTTGTGTGTGTCTGTGCAGGTGTGTGTATGTGTGTGCGCGTGCGTGTGTGCATGCCTGCGTGTGTGTGTGCGCATACGCGCGCGTGTGTGTGTGTCTGCGCAGGTGTGTGTGTGCGTCGGTGCGTGAGTGTGTGTGTGCGTGTCTGTGTGTGTGCGTGCGCGCACGCGTGGGTATGTTTGCACGCACGCGCGTGTTTGTGTGCGCGTGTTTGTGTGTGTGTGTACGTGTGTGTGTGTGTGCACGCGCGTTTGTGTATGTGTGTTTGTCTTTGCGTGTGTGTACGTGCGTGTGCGTGTGCGTGTGTATGTATATGCGTGCACGCGTGTGTGTATGGGTGGGCTCGCGCGCGTGTTCGTGTTTGTGTTTGTGAGTGCACGCACGTGTGTGTGTGTGTGTGTGTGTGTGCGTGTGTGCGTGTCTGTGTGTGCACAGGCGTGTTTGTGTGCATGTGAGTGCGTGTGTGTGTGTGTGTGTGTGTGTATGCATGCATGAGTGCGTGTGTGTGCGTATGTGTGCGCGCGCGTGTGCACACACGTGTGTGGTTGCGTGTGTGTGTATGCGTGTGTGTGTGTGTATGTGCATGTGTGTGCGTGTGTGCGTGTGTGTGTGTGTGCGTTTGTGCGAGCGGTATGCGATAGTGCATGCTTGCGTGTGTGTGTGTGTGTGTGTGTGTGTGTATGTGCATGCGTGCACACTTGTGTCTGTGCGTGTGTGTGCGCGCGCGTGTGTGTTTGTGTGTGTGTCTAAGAGTGCGCGCACGCCTGTATGTTTGTGTGTGGGTGGGTGTGTCTGCGCATGTGTGTGTGTGCACGTGCGTGCGCGCCTGCGTGTTTGTGTGTGTGCGTGTGTGTGTGCGGGCGCACGCACGCCCTTGTATGTAGGTGGGTGTATGCGCGTGTGTGCACGTATGTGTGTGTGCGTGCGTGCTTGCGTGCATGGGTAAGTGCGTGTGTGTGTGTGTGTGCACGCGTGTGTGTGTTTGCATGTGCGCGCGTGTTTGTGTGTGTGTGTGTGTGCGCGCGCGCACGTGCGTGCATTTGTGTGCGTGTGAGTGTGCGCATGCGTGTGTATGTGTGTGTGTGCACGCGCTTGTGTGTGTGCGTGTATGTTCGTATGTGTATGCGCGCACGTGTGTGTGTGTGTGTGTGTGAACCTGAGCAGGCGTGTGAGTCTGTGTGTGTGTGTGCTTGTGTGTGCGCACGCGCATTTGTGTATGTGTGTGACAGAGAGAGAGTGTGCGCAGGTGTGGGTGTGTGTGTGTGAGCGCACGCGCGCGTGCATGTTCTTGTGTGTGTGTGCATGTGTGTACGCGTGCACGTGTGTGTGTGTGTGTGTTTGTGTGTGTGTGTGTATATGTGTGTGAGAAAGTGTGTGCACACGTGTGTGTGCGTGTGTGTGTGTCTGCGTGTGCACGCGCGTGCTTGTATGCACACGAGTGCGTGTGTATGCATGTGTGTGTGTGCGTGCGTGCGTGTGTTTGTGTGTACGTGTGTGTGTGTGTGTGTGTGTGTGTGTGTGTGTGTGTGTGTGTGTGTGTTTGTGTGTGCGTGTGTGTGTATCTGTGTGTGTGTGTGCAGGTGTGTGTGTGTGTGCGAGCGACGTGCGTTAGTGCATGCGTGTGTGTGTGTGTGTGAGCGAGTGCGCGTTTGTGCGTTTGCGCGCACGCATACGCGCCCACGTGTTTGGGTGTTTAAGCGCGCACGCGTGTGTCTGTGTGTGTGTTCGTGTGTGCGCGCGCTTGTGTTTGTGTGTGTGTCTGTGTATGCGTGCACACGTGTGTCTGTGTCTGCGCAGGTGTGTGTGTGTTTGTGTGCGTGCCTGCGTGCGTGTGTGTGTGTCTGCGCGCGCACGTTTGTGTTTGTGTTTATGAGTGTATGTGTGCACGCACGTTTGTGTGTGTGTGTGTATGCACGGGCGTGTTTGTGTGCACATGAGTGTGTGTGTGTGTGTGTGTGTGTGTGTGTGTTTGTCCATGTGTGTGTGCGTACATGTGTGCGTGTGTGTGTGTGTGCGAGCGTGTGTACGTGTGTGTGTGTGTGCGAGCGTGTGCATACGTGTGTGTGTGTGTGCGCACGCGTCTGTGTGTGTGTGCGTCTGTGTGTGTGTGTGTGTGTGTGTATGTGTGTGCGAGCGGCGTGTGTCTGTGTGTGTGTGTGTGTCTGCGTATGTGTGTGTGTGTGTATGTGTGTGTACACGCGTGCGTGTGTGTACCTGTGAGTGTATGCGTGCGTGTGTCTGTGTGTGTACGTGCCTGAGTGCATGTGTGTAGCGGGTGCGTGCGCATGCGCTTGTGTGTTTAGGAGCGTTGGCATGTGCGCGCATCTGTGTGTGTGTGTGCACACGTGTTTGTGTATGTGTGTTCGTGTGTGAGTGTGTGTGAGAGAGAATGTGTGCGCACACGCTCGAGTGTGCGTGTTCGTGTGTGTGTCTGTGCATGAGCGTGTGTGCACACGCGCGTTTGTGTATGTGCGGGCGCGTGTGTGTGTTTGTACGTGTGTGTGCGTGTGTCCGTGTGCGTGTACGTGCGCGCACGTGTGTGTATGATTGTGCGCGCATGCGTGCTCTCGTGTCCGTGTGTATTTGTGTGTATGTGTGCGCGCAGGTGTGTGTGTGTGTGTCTGCGCAGGTGTGTGTGTGAGCGTGCACGTGCGGGCGCGCGTGTGTGTTTGTGTGTGCGCACGTGTGTATGTGTGTGCACGCGTGTACGTGGGTGTTTGTTTGTGCACACACGCACGTGTGCATGTTTGTATGTGTGTGCAAGTGCATGCGTGCGTGTGTCCATGTGTGCGTGTGTGTGTGTGTGTGCGCGCGCACGTGTGTGTGTGTGAGAGAGAGTGTGCGCACGTGTGTGTGTATGTATGCTTGCGTGTGTGTGAGTCTGTGCACACACGCGTGTGTGTGTGTGTGTGTGTGCGTGTGTGTGTGAGTGTGTGTGTGTATGTGCTTGCGTGTGTGTGAGTCTGTGCACACGCGTGTGTGTGTGCGCGAGTGTGTACGCGCGCGCATGTGTGTGTCTGTGTGTATGTGTGAGTGTGTGTATGTGTGTGTGTGTGTGTGTGTGTGCGTGTGTGTGTGTGTGTGTGTGCGTGTTTCTGTGCGCATGCGTGTGTTTGTGTTTCTGCGTGTGCATGCACGCGCGTGTGTGTGTGTCTGCACAAGTGTGTGTGTGTGTGTGTGGGTTTGTGTGCACGTGCGTGCGTGCCTGCGTGTGTGTGTGTGGGTCCGTGCGTGTGTGTGTGTGTTTAGGTGTGCGCGCGTGTGTATATACGTGTGTGTGTGTGTGCGTGCATGCGTGCGTGCGAGTGTGCATGAGTGTGTGTCTGTGTGTGTGCGTGTGAGAGAGAGAGAGATTTGTGCGCACGCATGTGTGTGTGCGTGTTTATGCGCGCGCGTGTGTCTGTGTGTGCGCACATGTGTATGTGTGTAAGTGTGCGAGCGTGCATGTGTGTGTATGTGCATGCGCATACGTGTGTGTGTTTAACTGCGTGGGCACACTCGCGCGCACGTGTTTTTAAGTGTGCGCTCGTGCGTGTTTGTGTGTGTGTGTGCGTATGTGTGTGTGTGTGTGTGTATGTGCGCACATGGGCGTGTACGTGCGTGCGTGCACGTGGGTGTGCATGCTTGTGTGCGTGTCTGTGTGTGAGTGTGTGTGTGCACGTGTGTGTGTACACGTACGTGTGTGTACGTGTGTGCGTGCACGGACCTGCGTGTGTGTTTGTGTGTGTGCACCTGTGTGTGTATGCCCGCGCGCGTGTGCGTGGGTGTGTGTGTGTATGCACACAGGCGTGTGCATGTTGTATGTGTGTGCACGTGCATGCCTACGTGCGTGCGTGTGTCTATGTTTGTGTGTGTGTGTGTGTATGTGTGTGTGAGAGAGAGTATGCGCATGTGTGTGTGTGTGTGTCTGTGCACGCGCGTGTGTGTGTGTGGGTGAATGTGTAAACGCGCGCGTGCGTGTGTGTCTTTGTGTGTGTGAGAGTGAGTGTGTGTGCACACGCGTGTGTGTGTCTGTGTGCGTGTGTGAGTGTGTGTGTGTGTGTGTGTATGCGCGTGTGTGTGTGTGTACGCGTGTTTGTGTATGCATGTGTGTGTTTGTGTGTGTCTGTGCGTGTGTGTGCGTATGAGTGTATGTGCGCGCACGCGTGTGTGTGACCGCACGCGCGCGCGCCTGTTCTTGTGTGTGTGTATGTGTGTGTGTGAGAGAGAGTGTGCGCACGCGTGTGTATGAGTCTGTGTGTGTGTGTATGTGTATGTGCGCGTGTGTCTTTGTGTGTACACGCGCGCGTGTGTGC
>OZ012735.1:82461304-82463804 GCA_963859935.3 Lathyrus sativus | reverse complement strand
CGCGCGCGTGTGTTTGTGTGTGTGAGTGTCTAAGTGTGCGTGCACACGTGTGTTTGTGTGTGTGTCTGTGTGTGTGTGTGTGTCTGTGCAGGTGTGTCTGTGCACGTGCTTGCGTGTCTGCGTATTTGTGTGTGTGCGTGTGTGTGTGTGTCTGTGTGTGCACGCGCATGATTATTTGCACGCGAGTGCGTGTGTGCATGTGTGCGTGCGTGTGCGTACGTGTGTGTATGGGTGTGCGTGCGTGCGTACATCTGTGTGTGTGTATGCGCAGACGTGTGTGTGTGTGTGCGCGTGTATGGGCGCGTGTGCGTGCGTGCCTGCGTGTGTGTGTGTGTGTATGCGTGTGTGTGTGTGTGTGTTTTTGCGTGTTTGTGTGTATGCGTGTGTGAGCGGCGTGCGTTAGTGCATGCGTGGGTGGGTGTGCGGGTGCGCGCGCACACAATTGCGTGTGTGTGTAAGTGTGTGTACGTGCGTGTGTGTGTGTGTACGCGCGCACGCATGTGTCTGTGTCTGGGTTTGTATGTTTGTGCGTGCGCGTGTGTTTTTGTTTATGCGCACGTGTGTGTGTGGGTGTGTCTGCGCAGGTGTGTGTATGTGTGTGCGTGGTCGTGTCGGCATGCACACACGCACGTATATGTGTGTGTCTGCGCAGGTGTGTGTGTGTGTGTGTGCATGCATGTGTGAGTGCGTGGGTGTATATGTATGTGTTTATGTGTGCGCATGCGTGTGTGTGTCTGCACGCACGCGCGTGTTTGTGTGTGCGCGCGCGCGTGTGTGTCTGCACGCGCGTTTGTGTATGCGTGTGTGTGTGCGCCGATGTATGTGCGTATGTGTACGTGCGTGTGCGTCTGTGTGTATGTGCGCGCACGTGTGTGTGCGTGTGGGTGAGCCCGCGCGCGTGTTCGTGTTTGTTAGTGTATGTGTGCACACACGTGCGTGTGTGTGTGTATGTGTGCGTGCGTGTGTGTGTGGGTATGTGCGCATGCGCGTGTGTGTGTGTGTGGGTGTGTGCGCATGCGTGTGTGTGTGTGGGTGTGTGCCCATTCGTGTGTGTGTGTAGGTGAGTTTGCACGCGCACGCGCATCTCTCTGTGTGCTCGCACGTGTTTGCGTATGTGTGTGAGTGTGTGAGTGTGTGTGTGAGAGAATGTGTGAGCGCAAGCGCGTGTGTGTGTGTGTGTTTCAGCGCATGTGTGCAAGTGTGCACGCGCGCTTGTGTGTCCACACGCGCGTGTGCATGTGTGTGATTGTGTTTCTGTATGTGTGTGTGTATGTGTGCGCACGCGTGTGTGTTAGTGTGTATGTGCGCACGTGTGCGCTCGGGTTCGTGTGTATGTGCGCGCGCACGTTTGTTTGAGTGTGTGCACGTGTGTGTTTGTGTGTGTGTGTGTGTGAGTGTGTGCACGCATGTGTGTGTGCTTGTGTATGTGTCTGTGTGTGTGTGCGCGCACGTGTGTTGGTGACTGGGCACGCACGTATGTGTCTATGTGTGCGCGCGTGTGTTTGTGTGTATATCTGTGTGTGTGCGCACACGTGTGTGTGTGTGCGTGTACGGGTGCACGTGCGTGCGTGCCTGCATGTGTGTGTGTGTGTGGTGTGTGCGTGCATGTGTGTGTGTGCCTGCGCAGGTGTGTGCGTGTGCGCGTGCGTGCGTGCCTGCTTGCGTGTGTGTTTCTGTGTGTGCGTGTGCGTGCGTGAGTGTGTGCGTGTGTGTGTGTGTGTATGATTATGCGCACGCGCGTTTTTATGTGCGCGTGTTTCTGTGTGTGTGTGTGGGTGCACGCGCATTTGTGTATGCGTGTGTGTGTGGTTGTGCACGCGCGTGTTTCCTTATTTGTGAGTGTATGTGTGTGTGCACGTGTGTGTGTGTGCGTGTGTCTGTTTGTGTGTGTGCGTGTGTGTGTCTGTGCGTGTATGTATGTACGTGTGTGTGTGTGCACGAGCGTGTTTGTGTGCACGCGAGTGCGTGTGTGTGTGTGTGTGTGCGTGTGCGTGTGTGAGTGTGTGTGCGTGTGTGTGTGCACGCACGTGTGCCTGTGTGTGCGTGTGTGTGTACGTGTGTGTGTGTGTGTGTGTGTGCACGAGCGTGTTTGTGTGCATGTGAGTGCGCGTGTGTGCGTGAGTCCGTGTGTGTGTATGTGCGCGCATGCGTGTGTGTGTATGCGCACACGCGTGCGCTCGTGTTCATGTGTATGTGTGTGTATGTGTGCGTGCAGGTGTGTGTGTGTGTGCGCATGTGTGTGTGCGCGCACGTGTGTGTGTGTGTGTGTGTTTGTGTGTGTATGTGTGTGTGAGAGAGAGAGTGTGTGCGCACGCGTGTGTGTGTGTATGTGTGTATGTGTATGTGTGTGTGCATGTGTATGTATCTGTGTGCGCGCGCGGGCGTGTGTGTTGGTGTGTGCGCGCGCACGCCTATGTTTGTGCGCGCGCGTGTGTTTGTATGTGTGCCTGTGCGTGCGTGCACGCGCCCGCGTGTGTGTGTGTCTGCGCAGGTGCATGTG
>OZ012735.1:82414413-82460804 GCA_963859935.3 Lathyrus sativus | reverse complement strand
GTGCACGCATGTGTGTGTGTGTGTGTGTGTGTGTTTGTCTGTGAGCGTGTGCGTGCATGTGTCTGCGTGCGTGCATGTGTGTGTTTGTGTGTGCACGGGCGTGTTTGTGTGCACGCCAGTGCGTGCGCGTGTGTGCGCTCGCGTGTGTGTTTGCGAGTTTGTGTGTGTATGCGTGTGTGTGTGTGTGTATGTGTGCACGCGTGTGTGTGTGTGCGCGCGCGTGTGTGTGTGTGCGAGCGGCGTGCGATAGTGCATGTGTGTGTGCGTGTGTGTGTGCGATTTTATGCGCGTGCACGGATGTGTGTGTGTGTGTGCGCGTGTGTTTGTGTGTGTGTCTGTGTGTGCACGCACGCGTGTGTGTGGGTGTGTCTGCGCAGATGCGTGTATGTGTGCGTGTGTGTGCCTGCGTGTGTGTGCGTATGGCTGTGTGTCCGTGTGTTAGCGCGCGTGTATTTGTGTGTGTGTCTAAGTGTGCTTGCACACGCGCGCGTGTGTATTTGGGGTTGTGGGTGTCTGCGCATGTGTATGTGTGTATGCACGTGCGTGCGTTCCTGCTTGTTTGTGTGTGTGCGGGTGTGTGTGCGTGCACACGCACGCTTGTGTGTGTGTGTGTGTGTGTGTGTGTGTGTGCGCGTGTGTGCGCGTAGGTCTACGTGTGTGTTCGTGCGTGCTTGCGTGCGTGAGTGCGTGTGTGTGTGTGTGCGCACGCATGTGTGTGATTGCATGTGCGCGCGTGTTTGTGTATGTGTGTGTGTGTGCGTGTGTGTGTGCGCACGTGCGTGCGTGTGTGTGCGTGTGAGTATACGCACGCGTGTGTATGTGAGTATGTATGCACGCGCGTGTGTGAGTTCCCGCGCATGTTCGTATGTGTGTGCGTGCACGTGTGTGTGTGTGTATGTGTGTGTGTGTGTGAGAGAGAGTGTGAGCATGCGCGCGCGTGTGTGCACGTGCGCGTGTGTCTGTCTGTGTGTGTTTGGGTGTCCGCGCGCATTTGTGTGCGCGTGTTTGTGTGTGTGTGTGTGTGCATGCGCGTTTGTGTATGCGTTTATGTGTGCGTGTGTGTGTGTTGGTGCGTGTGCGTGTGTGTATATGTGCGCGCACGCATGTGTGTGTGGGTGAGCCAGCACGCGTGTTCGTGTTTGTGAGTGTATGTGTGCACGCACGTGTGTGTGTGTGTATGTGCTTGTGTACGCACGTGAGTGTGTGTGCGCGTGTGTGTGTTTGTGTGTGAACGAGTGTGCTTGCGTGCACGCGAGTGCGTGTGTGCGTATGTATGTGTGTGCGTGTGTGGGCGTGTGTGTATGCGTGCGTGAGCACGTGCGCGCGCGTGTGTGTGTGTATGTGTGCACGTGTGTGTGTGTGCGCACACGTGTGTGTGTGTGCGCGCGAGCGGAGTTCGATAGTGCATGAGTGTGTGCGTGCGTGTGTGTGTGCGCGCGCACCCATGTGTCTGTTTGTGTGTGTGTGCACCACGCGTGTGTGTGGTTTTGTCTGCGCAGGTGCGTGTATATGTGTGCGAGTGCGTGCGTGCTGCCCGCGTGTGCGTGTGTGTACGCGCGCACTTGAGTGTGTGTGCGTGCACGCGCGTGTGTGTGTGTGCGAGCACGCGCGTATGTGCTTCCACGCACGCACGCGCGCGCGCGTTTGTGTGTCAACCCAGGTGTGTTTGTGTGTGTCTGTGTGTGTGCGTGCGTGCGTGTGTGCGTGTGTGTCTATGTGTGTGTGTGTGTGTGCACGCATGCATGTGTGTGTTTGGACACACGCGCATGTTTGTGTGTGCGTGTTTGTGTGTGTGCGCATTCCCGTTTATGTGTGCGTGTGTGTGTGTGTCTGTGCGTGTGTGTACTTGTGTATGTGTGTGCACGTGTGTGTGTGCGTGTCTGTGTGTGTGTGTTTGTGTGTGTGTCTGTGTGTGTGTGTGTGTTTGTGTGTGTGTGTGTGTGTATGCGTATGTATGTGTCTGTGCGTGTACGCGTGCGCGTGTATCGGTGTGTGCGCGCGAACGCATGTGCCTGTGGGTGCGCGCGTGTGTTTGTTTGTGCGCGCACGTGTGTGTGTGTCTACGCAGGTGCGTGTGTGTAAGCGTGTGAGCGTGCGTGCGGGCCTGCGTGTGTGTGTGTGCGCGCGTGTGTGTGTGTCTGCGCAGGTGTGTGTGCGTACGCGTGCGTGCGTGCCTGCCTGCGTGCGTGTTTATGTGTGTGTGTGTGTGTGCGGGCGCACGCGTGTGTGAGTGCGTGTGTGTGTGTATGTGTGTGTGTACGCGCACACGCATTTTTGTGTGCGTGTGTTTATGTGTGTGTGCGTCTGTGTGTGTGTGTGCACGCGCGTTTGTGTATGCGTCTGTGTGTGTGTGTGCATGCGCGTTTTCGTATTTGTGAGTGTATGTGTGCGCCCACGTGTGTGCATGTTCGTGCACGTCTGTGTGCGCATATGTTTGTGTGTGTGCGTGTGTGTGTGTGTCTGTGCACGCGTGTTTTTGTGTGTGCGTGGTTGTGTGTGTGTGCACGCGCGTTAGTGTATGCGTGTGTGTGGGTGTGTGCGCGTGTGTTTTCTTATTTGTGAGTGTATGTGTGCGCGACGTGTGTGTGTGTCAGCACAGCTGTGTGTGTGTGTATGTGTGTGCGTGCGTGCGTGTGTGCGTGTGTGTCTATGTGTGTGTGTGTGTGTCTGTGCACGCGTGTTTTTGTGTGCGCGTGGTTGTGTGTGTGTGGACGCGCGTTAGTGTATGCGTGTGTATGGGTGTGTGCGCGTGTGTTTTCTTATTTGTGAGTGTATGTGTGCGCGACGTGTGTGTGTGTGTGTCAGCACAGCTGTGTGTGTGTGTATGTGTGTGCGTTCGTGCGTGTGTGCGTGTGTGTCTATGTGTGTGTGTGTGTGCACGCATGCATGTGTGTGTTTGGACGCACGCGCGTGTTTGTGTGCGCGTGTTTGTGTGTGTGCGCATGCCCGTTTATGTGTGCGTGTGTGTGTGTGTCTGTGCGTGTGTGTACTTGCGTGTGCGTGTTTGTGTATGTGCGCGCACGCGTGTGTGTGTGGGTGTAACACGGTGGGAGAACTGACTTTAAACAATGTTGCGGATAGCAAGAGTCGCCACCGACTTTTATTTTATCCATAAGGAAAGGTTATAAAAGAACAGGAAAGACCTTAGAGAATATTTTGGGTCCGGGGGGTAGGTTATGAAAAGGGAAGGTATTAGCATCCTTTTCATCCATGGTTATCCATGGGCTCTTAGGTACTTAAGCTCACTTTTGAATTGTTTTGAAATTGTAGTGTGTGAATAGAAAATTTTCAGAATAGTTAATAAATAATCCATGTAAGGATGTGTTAAGAACTTGTTTGAAAACTTGTTGAAAATTTGTTTAAGTGTGAAACAGTTTTGAAGTGAGCAAGCACCTAGGAGTAACTTACCCTAATGTTTAAAGGTCTTTCTTATTCTTTATTCTTTCCTTTAGTAAGACTATCCCTACTATAATGGAGTAGGTAGTCCTTACTTTGGATGTTAAGGGACAGGTGAGGGACAATTTGACTTTGAAGGCCATTGTGGGATGTAATAAGCACATATAAGGGACCATCATCATTTTTCGAAAGGGACTTGATTCGTAAAGGCAACCATAAGGGACTTTGATGATTTTTTCATTTGAGGGACTTGCTTTATACACCCCACTTAACCATTATTCGTAGGCAACTTGAGGGATATCCTTAGGAAGTGAGACGGCGATTAAAATCGACTTACGTGTGTGACGTGTTTATTTTAATTATCTTTATTTAAAAGTGATCTAAATTTATTTTAATATTACATACATGTTGTTACACTCCCTAATTACTAACCATAATAATAATTAAATAATTAAACAACTTTACATCCAAGAAACAATTACAAAATAATAAGCAAAATAATTAAATAGCAAAGATAAATAAAATATAAATAAGCAATAATAAATAATAAAGGGGGTTAGTAAGCAATATTTAACAAAATAATAAGCATGATTAGAATATAAATGGGTTAGTAAATAAGAATAAACAAAATTAATCCAAATATTATAATAATAAGAAATTAACAATTTTTTAATATAATCAACTAAAAAACAAATATGAATAAACAATTGTTTTAATTTACAAATTATTAAATTATATTTTAATCATGAAGTTACTACAAAAATCTAATTATTATAAGCACACTTATTTATAAACTAAAGTTATGTAAAAAAATATTTATAAGTATATTTACAAAAAATTTGTAAGAATTATAGTAAACATACATACATAATAATTATATTAGAAAATAACATTAAAAAAGAATAGGATTAGATTTGTATTAAAAAATATTTTTAGAGTTTTATGAAATTAGGGTTTATATGAGAAATAAATTTTTAGGGTTTATATAAAAAAATAGGATTTAGTTATATACAAAAATTTTCTAATTTATACATATTACAATTTAGACATAAAATATAGAAACAAAATTTGTGAAAAAAAACATATTTTTTAAAATTAAAGAAAACAGACATATTTTATTATTATTTATTTATTATTGAGAAATATACATAATATATTTAATTTTTAATATTATAATATTTAAATCAAATAAAAGGAAAGAAAAAAAAAGCGGAAACTTACCTGGCTGAGGTTTGAACCCAGGCCAGCTTGATTTCCAGGAAGCACAACAACCATCAGGCTAAGCATACAATTGTGAAATATATCCAGGAACAATTCATATTATTTTTTTAATAAAATTTGAATTTGAAAACAGGCGCGAACTGGCCTTCTTCTTCCTCCCATTACCTGCGGATTTTGCAACGTTTTCTCCTACGAATATTGTTACGAGTTCTTCCACCCTGCGAAACACAAACTTCATCCAAACGGCCAAATTTCACAAAATTGATTGCACCATTGTATTGCTACTGAGTTTTTCAATCGTCCTATGTTTTTCAAATCCATTTATCATTTGAAAATCGTGAAACCCTAAAGAGGGCCGAAAACCCTAATCATGGTGAATTCTTGTTCCTGCAATGAAAATCCAATTGAACCACCCAGAATCGTTCTAGAGTTCATTCTAAACATCCTACAACAATCAAAAACAGTTTAAACATGATAAATCAATGGATTCGAAAACAAAATATTCAAGGTCAAGATGAACTCGGGTTGAGCAATTGGGTGCGTATATGATGCATATGGATGATGATTTATGATCAGAAGAGTCCAAGGAAGCTTGCTATGTCTTCCAAATACCTTGCAATGCTCTGAATTTGAGAACCCGAATATGACTTTTTGAAAGATTTTTGTGCTTTTGATCTTACCTTTAGGCTGCTGCAAAATTCCTCTCTAGGGTTATGTTTGTGCTTAGTATATATGTGTGATGGATTTAGGTCAGAAACATTGATGTGTTGTGTGGATATTTGATCCAAAAAATATTCAAAAAGATCATTGTATAAATTTCAAATATTTGATCATGAGTGCTTGCTATTTTGGGAGAGATCACATGATTTCCTTCTCATTCTAATTCAATCAATGATTATGAATTTCTAGAAACAAAATCTTCACCCAAAAATAGATTTTTATATTTTTTATTTATTTAAAATGATTTTTATGAATTAAATCAATAATAAATAAATAAAAAATAATAATTTGGGAGAGATCACATGATTTCCTTCTCATTCTAATTCAATCAATGATTATGAATTTCTAGAAACAAAATCTTCACCCAAAAATAGATTTTTATATTTTTTATTTATTTAAAATGATTTTTATGAATTAAATCAATAATAAATAAATAAAAAATAATAATTTGGGAGAGATCACATGATTTCCTTCTCATTCTAATTCAATCAATGATTATGAATTTCTAGAAACAAAATCTTCACCCAAAAATAGATTTTTATATTTTTTATTTATTTAAAATGATTTTTATGAATTAAATCAATAATAAATAAATAAAAAATAATAATTTGGGAGAGATCACATGATTTCCTTCTCATTCTAATTCAATCAATGATTATGAATTTCTAGAAACAAAATCTTCACCCAAAAATAGATTTTTATATTTTTTATTTATTTAAAATGATTTTTATGAATTAAATCAATAATAAATAAATAAAAAATAATAAAAATGATGAATTTTGGTCAATTGGGTCGTGCACCATGTTATGAGATGGATTGGGTCATAAATTAGGCAGCCCATTTGGAAAGAAATACTTCTAAGCCTCCATTTTCAACATAAACCATCACAAAATTGCCCAACTTTGCAAGGGCACATTTCTCTCAATTTTAAAGGTATGATGGTGTTCTTGGACTTTTTGGAAAGCTTGAAGAGTCCTCTAAACAACCCCATTGGTTTCAGGTCCATATCATTTACCAATCTCAAGTTATGCCCTTTTGAAGTTGTTGACTTTTTGTTGACTTTTGAAATGACCTATAATGTCTTAGATCATATCTTTCAAATAAAGCATTTTTGGGCTTAACCTTCAACATCAAAGTTGTAGAGAATTCAATTTCCTTCAAAATGAGCTTTGGATGGAGACTTGGTGATGAAGTATGTGAAAGTTATGCCTGGTCAAAGTTCAGTTGACTTTTACTAAGGAAACCCTAATTTAGAAACTCCTGATTATTGATGATCTGGAATCTCCTTGATGAATCATGATCAACCCTTGATAAAATGATGAATTTTACTTCATATACTTGATGTTGGCAAAAAATCATGAAGTTTGACTTTGGTTTGACCACAGTTGACCTCAGTTTGACTTTTTAACTGCATTGACTGCTTTTGACTTATCTGATCATCTGACTGAGCAAACTTTTGAGAAAAGTCTTGAAACTTGACATGGGGGTTCTTATACACATATAAGATGTTATGAAGCTCACTTTAAGTCTTGGAAGTCCATTTAGCCTGATTAAAGTCAAAACCCTAGTTTTGGATGCACTGCTTAGGAGGTGCATTGTCTGAGGGAATTGTCAACTCTTCTGACCAATTGTGAACTTTGTGAACCTTGTGAATCTTCATAAGATATCTTGTGATACTCATGGGAGGTATTGTGAAGCTTGTGAACCTTGTGAACATCATGAAGTGGCTTTGTAGACCTCATGACCCTTAGGAAAGCTTTGTAAACATTGTGAATCTTGTGAACCTTGTGAACCTTCGAGAAGCAACCTATGGACTTCATGAACCTCATGAAAGGTCTTGTAGATGTTGAGAAGTTTGTGAACCTTGTGAACCTTCAAGAAGCAACCTATGGACTTCATGAACCTCATGAAAGGTATTGAAAGCACTGTGGGACTTGTGAACCTTGTGAACCTTCATAAAGTAGCTTGTGGACTTTATGAACTTCATGAAAGGTTATGCAAGTTGTTGGAGAACTTGTGAACCCTGTGAACCTTCTTAGAACACAAAGTCTTGTATTGTGAGGGCAAATTTTGGGGTGCAACAGCTGCCCCTGTTCAATTTTCTGAAACCTGAGGGGTTAGATTGGTATATTTGCCAGTCGTAACCTGGAAGGTTGAAGGGGATTGAACACAAAAGCCCAAAAATTTGCACTCACCAGTGCACTAGAGTGGTACAGATGGCTAGTTGAATATGATTGAGTGGGCTTAAAGATGCCACTAGGGGGGAGCAGTTCAAAATATGGGTGTATGATGAAAGCTGTCAGGAGTCTGGAATAATAATGATGTAGCAGCATGTCTTCATGAGGATAGAGCAATCAATAGTGATAACCCTAAAGCAGTCTTGAAGCAATGATATGATTTCAGGAGGATAGAACAATGAATGGCTCTAAAGCAGTCTTGAAATAATAATGTGATATGTCTTCAGGAGGATAGAGCAATCGATAGCTCTAAAGCAGTCTTGAAGTAATGATTTCAGGAGGATAGAGCAATGGATAGCTCTAAAGCAGTCTTGAAATAATAATGTAATTTCAGGAGGATAGAGCAATGGATAACTCTAAAGCAGTCTTGAAATAATTAGATGGCTTCAGGAGGATAGAGCAATGGATAGCTCTAAAGCAGTCTTGAAATAATAATGTAATTTCAGGAGGATAGAGCAATGGATAACTCTAAAGCAGTCTTGAAGTAATAGGATGATTTCAGGAGGGTAGAGCAATCAGTAGCTCTAAAGCAGTCTTGAAGTCATGAGAGGCTATCAGGAGGATAAAATAACCCTGAGGTTACACTAAAGCAGTCCCAAAGTAATAAGAAGCTCATCAGGAGGATAAAGTAACCCTGAGGTTACAATAAAGCAGTCCCAAAGATCATAAGCTTGTTTGTTGTATAATTAACCTGAAAACAAGGTAGCATTCTGTATAACAACATTAGTTTATGCTTTATGTATGCATGTATGACATGATGCACTTAGGTAATGTACTATAGATATATATGTTATGGTATGATGTAAATGATGTATGTATGATATGACACTGCTGGAAGTGTCTGGATATCCTTGTATAACAACTGCTGGCCAAGGAAAATAAATCCCGATTCGTTGTTGAAGAATACATAACCCTCCGTCTGCTGGGAATAACAAGGTATAGATAACCTCCCGTTGTTGGGGATAACAAGGTATAGATAACCTCCCGTTGTTGGGGGTAGTAGGGTATAGATAACCTTCGTTTTCGTTTGATAGTAGGATAAGTATAACATCCCGTCTTCGTTCATCGTGCCCTTATTGGAAAGTAATTTCCCGTATATCCGTATGAGGATAAAAGAGATGGATATAAATTCCAGGGGAGATTAGACTTTGTGAAAATGGATTAGTCCTACTGATGGTTTGTAACTGTCTTGTAAAGATGAACCGGCGAAGCTTCGTTGAAATCCTTCCCTCGTTCGTCCTTAGTAAATACTATTACTGCATTTTCATGCATTTCTGGTAAACATCAATCATATTAAAAGCATACATGCATTTCTGGTAAACATCAATCATATTCAAAGGCATACATACATTCAAACACAACCAATGGACGTTTCGCTTATGTAAATAGGGTAAAAGTAAATCTGGATTCAAAAGATGGAATTTATTTATATCAAAAGTGACCCATACACGGGTAAGTTTGTACAAGGAGACATAAACCCTAGTAAGAGAATTTTGTCATGAAGTTTTACAAAAAGAATCAGCTATGTGGGAAATAATCCTATTGAGTTTCAATTCTACTATTGCCACTCAAGTATCTCATCTTCTTGCTGTTGAGACGGAAACGATTGGATTGAGCTTTATCTGTTTGAGCTTGAGTAAGTAGTACAACTGGTTGCAGTTTCATGAGTGATCCAAACGAGACATAGTCATACGCTTTAATCCCTAACTTTTGCCTGGATTGCCCTTTCAGGTTTTCAATCCACCGGGATACCCTTTTTTGCCCAAGCCGCCTTTTCAGGTTTTCGACTTGCCGGGTGTACATCTTCTTATATATATATCCCTAATTTTTGCCCAAACCCTTTTGGTTTGCCGGGATGCCCTTATTTTTGCCTAGGCCTGTCAACCTAGCGGGTCTCTTTTTATGCGTAGTATTTTTTAACTATGTCTGCGTTTACAGGTTGTGGGAAGTCTTCACCATCCATTGTAGTCAGTATCATGGCACCTCCTGAGAACACTGTCTTGACTACAAATGGTCCCTCATATGTTGGAGTCCACTTGCCCCTAGGATCACCCTGTGGTAATATGATACGCTTGATTACCAAGTCACCAGCCTGATATACCTTTGGCTTAACCTTCTTGTTAAAAGCTTTGATCATCCGTTTCTGGTACATCTGGCCATGACAAACTGCTGCTAACCTTTTCTCATCAATCAAATTTATCTGGTCAAGTCGAGTCTGAATCCACTCATCTTCATCCAAGCCTGCATCCTTCATAATTCTCAAGGAGGGGATCTGAACTTCAATAGGCAGAACTGCTTCCATACCATAGACTAAGGAGAATGGGGTTGCCCCTGTTGAAGTACATATTGTAGTACGATAACCATGCAGAGCAAATGGTAACATCTCGTGCCAATCCTTGTAAGTAACAGTCATCTTCTGTACAATCTTCTTAATGTTCTTATTAGATGAGCCAAATGATCAGCAACAACACTCCCCTTAATGGCCTTCTGAGTAGTATACTGTATATCATATTCCGTCAAGATCATTTGCCATCTTGCAATTCTTCCGGAGAGAGCAGGTTTCTCAAATATGTACTTGATTGGATCCATCTTCGAAATCAACAAGGTAGTATGGGTCAACATATACTGTCTTAGTCGGCGAGCAGCCCATGCCAAAGCGCAACAAGTTTTCTCGAGCAGTGAGTATCTTGTTTCACAGTCGGTAAACTTTTTGCTAAGGTAGTATATTGCCTGCTCTTTTCGACCAGACTCGTCATGTTGCCCCAATACACACCCCATTGAGTTGTCTAATACTGTTAAATACATAATCAAGGGTCTTCCATCAACTGGTGGCATTAAAATTGGAGGTTCTAGCAAATATCTCTTGATTTCATCAAAGGCAGTCTGGCACTCATCGTTCCATTCCATCACCTGATCTTTCTTCAACAACTTGAAGATTGGCTCACAGATGGTAGTTAATTGGGAAATAAATCTTGCAATGTAGTTCAATCGTCCCAAGAAACCTCTAACCTCCTTCTCAGTACGGGGAGCTGGCATCTCTCGTATAGCTTTCACTTTTGCAGGATCCACTTCAATACCTTTTTCACTGACAATGAAACCCAGGAGCTTTCCAGATCTAACTCCAAAAGTACACTTGTTTGGATTTAATCTCAACCTGTATTTCTTCAACCTCTCAAACAACTTGTGCAGATGATCAAGATGTTGCTCTTCATTCTGAGATCTGGCTATCATATCATCCACATATACCTCTATCTCATGATGAATCATATCATGAAACAAAGCCACCATAGCACGCTGATATGTTGCCCCTGCATTCTTCAAACCAAATGGCATTACCTTATAGCAAAAGGTGCCCCACTGTGTCACAAATGTAGTCTTCTCCATATCTTCAGGTGCCATCTTGATTTGATTGTAACCAGAGAAACCATCCATAAAAGAGAATACCTTATGCTGAGCAGTGTTGTCTACCAGAATATCAATATGAGGAAGTGGAAAGTCATCTTTAGGGCTAGCCTTGTTCAGATCTCTTTTCTGTTTTCTTCAGTTCCCAGATTCACAACTTCGACTGGCTCTTCATGTGGCTGTATAGCTTTCTCTTCTTGTTGTAACAACCTAGCAAGCTCCACAGGTATTTCACAATCGTCCTCGTTTCCGTCTTCAGTTTGATAGATCGGATTCTCGAAATTGTAATTGGCAATAGTAGAACTGTTATCAACTGGATCCAGAGTGGATGAGGATCGGCATTTTAGTGACGTGGGTGTGTGTAAGAACACATAGCTGATAAAGCAAAAATAAAAGAAAAAGAAAGACAAGGAACACAATATTTACGAAAACGAAACGTCCATTGATTTTATGGAATGAAGTATGCAAATGAAATGACAACCCGTAACAAGCACACCATTGTGCCCCGGGTAAGGCACATGGCTTGAAAGTTTTAATTGTTCCAAATTTAAAAAACATAACACAGTAATAGTATTTACTCCTGACTAAAGGAGATAGGGATAACATCTTCAGCTTTCCAATTATTGAGTCCAGCACCCACAGTAGGAAAAATCCATGCCTCCAAGTTGTGGTCTTCATCTTGATCTCCCACAGCATTGATAACCCCTTGATTGGTGATACGAACAGCACGAGCACGACGAACAGCCTTTTGGGACTCTTCTTCCACCACAGCTTTTGCATCATTGAGGGAGGCCATTGCCATTGTTGGAGGGTTTCTGATGACCACAGGAACCTTCTTCACAGCAGGAGGAGTCACACAATCCTTAACAGCCCAGGGAACCACTTCAAATGACTGACATGGAGTTTCAATGTATTCGCCTTCTACTTCCCGATACTTGAAAGTGTTTACATGGCTGACAAAGTATTCTTCCTCTCCAAAGACAGTAACAACTTTTCCATTCACCGGATATCTCAACTTTTGATGTAATGTGGAGGTCACAGCACCTGCCCCATGGATCCAGGGACGACCAAGCAGACATGAGTACGAAGGACGAATATCCATCACATAGAATGTAGCAGTAAACACCTGAGAGCCAACCTTGATTGGAAGATCAATTTCCCCATGCACTACCCTTCTAGAACCATCAAAAGCCTTTACCACAATATTACTGGGCTTCAATACCGTATCTTCAGGACTCAGCTTGTTCAGGACTTCCTTAGGCAATACATTCAGAGAGGAACCATTGTCTATCAGCACATGAGACAGGGTAGTGCTCCTGCATTCAATTGAAATATGCAAGGCCCTGTTATGATCCCTCTTGGCAGGGGTCAAGTCAGCATCAGAAAATCCTAACCCGTTGTCATAGGTCAGGTGAGCAACACAATTCTCAAACTGGTCCACAGAAATGGCACTGGGTACGTGAGCCATCTTTAGAAACTTGATCAATGACTTGGCATGAGCCTCAGAACATAATAACAGGGAGAGCATAGAAATCTTTGAGGGAGTATGCCCCAGCTGATCAACAATATCATAATCACTCTTGCGGATGATTTTCAATACCTCTTCCATCTGCTTAGAGAGGTCATCAGCAGCTGGCACATCAGTAGATACAGGCTCAATAACAGGACCCTTGCCCCGAGCATCAGTGGTGGAAGTAACCGCAGGAGTAACTGCACTCTTAGAAGCAACTGGAGGAGAGAAGACTCTTCCACTACGAGTGATCTTGCTAGATCCAGCAATATTATCAATGTCAACCGGCATATCAGGTAAAGGCTCCTGCTTGACACCATGGATGTAAACATCAGACCCATAGTGCCAAGGCACAGCTTTGTCAGATGTATAAGGAATAGGACCAGGAGTGGTAATGATCAGAGGAGCTACTCTGGCTTCAGCAACAACTTTCACAGGACCTTCAGCAGTAATCTTGATTGGGCCCTGATGAGTGATTTTAATGGGACCCTTTGAAGTGATTCTTAGTGGTACTTTGTCAACCATGGCAACCTCTTCAATCTTCTTACCCTGAGTCAGATGATCCACCATACTTTCTACAGATGCTGGTCTTCTTTCAAACACTATAGTATATTTATCCATGAGACGTTGAATCCCATCTCTCAAAATGAAGCAACTATCCGGCTTATAGGTACAATATAGACAATCTTCATGACAACCTGGAAAGATCCCAGCTTGTACTAACCTCTTTTTGATAACAGACAATGGTGTGCTCAACTCCATAACTGAATAGACATGCAGATCTTCATCAATATCTTCATCAATGGCGTTGACAGTCTTCTCGTGATTTGGCATTGGAGCTGTAATCACATTTGGAGTACCTGGTGGATCAAACTCAATTTCTCCAGCATCAATCATATCCTGAATTTTGTTCTTCAAGACCCAGCAGTTATTAGTATCATGTCCTGGACAGTTTGAATGATATGCACATCGTGCATTGGGATTGTACTTGGGAGAGGTAACATTGGGATTCTGAGGAGCCTCCCTCAGGGTAATAAGTTCAGCCTTCAACAAGTGTTGCAATGCCTGAGCCATTGACATGTTGATCTTCGTGAACTGTCTTCTAGCCCTCTGTTGGTTGCCTTGAGGCTGCTCTGTTGTTGCAGGAGTTGGATTTGAAATATGAACTGCACTAACAGACTGATGCCTTCTGTTACGATCAGGCTGACCATACACAGCATTAGATTCTTTCTTCCCAGTGGGAGGCTTCTTTGCAGCACCTGATGAAGAAGTGCCCACTTGGATCTTACCACTCTTGATACCATTCTCTACTCGCTCTCCTGTCATGATCAACTCAGTGAAGCCAGATGATGAGCTTCCAATGAGATGACTGTAAAACGGACCATTCAGCGTACACATGAACATATCAACCAACTCCCTATCAGTCAAAGGGGGTTGAACTCTTCCAGCTAAGTCTCTCCACTTCTGAGCATACTCCTTAAAGCTTTCTTTGGCACCCATAGACATGCTTTGAAGCTGCATGCGAGTGGGGGCTAAGTCAGCATTGTATTGATACTGCTTGTAGAAAGCTTCAGCAAGGTCATTCCAATCTCTGATGTTGACACTTTCCAACTGATAATACCACTCTAACTGAGCTCCAGATAAACTCTCTTGAAAGAAATGGATCCACAACTTTTTATCAGCGGTGTGGGGTTGAATTCTTCTGACATAAGACCTCAGATGCAATTTGGGACAAGAGACCCCGTCATAGACAACAAATGTAGGAACTTTGAACCCAATGGGTATGACTACCCCAGATATCAAGCTCAAATCCTCAAAATTCAGCCCAGATGATTTCTGTAATTCCATAGCATCCATTCTATCCACCAACATCTTGAATTTGTCTTCGTTAGGCTCATGGTAGTAGTTAGCCTCAGAATCAGAGTCCCCCATAGTGTTGTGGAGACTGCCTCTCTCCTGCTCAGATTCTTCAGATTCATAGTCTTCAACATGTTCCTTGGTCTTGACAGGACCTTTGAACCTTCTTCCCATGTTGAGCAACCCAGCAGACCTTCTAGCCTTCTTAGTATTCTTGGCCAGCAGTGTCTTCAATTCATCCTGCCCCTTGGATAGGTTCAGGATCAGCTCTTGGAACTGTGCATTCTGTGCCTGGAGATCCTTAACTGATTGTTCAAGAGCCATTGCTGAAATAAACAGCGAGAAGATGAGAAACCTGTGCACAATTATAAACCTGTGATGCAATGATATGGGAATGCATATGCAATGTTTTCAAGGACCGCAGGATTTAAATTTGCTTAAACAAACAAGAAAGTAACTTTTTATTAGTAATAACTTGTTTTGCCTTTTAGGCTTACAAAAATGAAAACGAAATAAGTACAAAAGATGGGGTTTTAAGTCTCCCATGGACGTTTCCTCTTGGTGTTGAGGTATGAGTTGAGGTTTCGTTCCTCATGAAGTAGCTTTGTTAGCTCTAGGATCCTTGCTTGGCTTGCTTTGTAATGAGCCTCGAAAGTATCCCTTTGCTCTTTCAGTTGGATCCATGATCTCTGCAAGTCTTCCATATCAGTAGGCATGTCTGGGTGAAGGATGGTATAAGCTGTGTCTCCTTCAGCAACAGATTCCATGGTAACTGGTAGGATGGCAGGATATGGCATCATGAGTGTCTGAGCACGAAATCGTACCCATCTGAGATAAGCCCCCATAGGAATGGTGTACTTAGGCTCCAGTGTCTTGCTGTCAATCCTGTTTACCTTTCCCCAAGCTCGTATGAATCTCTGACGGTAACCCTGAAGATCGTTGTCGTAGTCAAACACAATGCCCTGAATCAACATGTCATGTGGACCATCGCTCCGGGCGTAACCAAACTGTCGTAAAGCTAGAGATGGGTTGTAGGTGATGCCTCCTCTTATGCCTAGAAGTGGCACATTAGGAAACTCCCCACAACGGTCAATGATGGTGACATTCTCCATAGATCTGGAGCACCAATGGATGTCTGAGTGAGAAAGTGACATGATCCTCTTGGACCATCTGAACCCTTGCTCATTCTTCATTACTGAGCGAGGAAGGTGAGAAATAAACCACCTAGAAAGTAAAGGTATGCAGCACATCAAAGTTCCTCTTGCCCTTGTAGTACGGGTGTGAAGAGAATGTAGGATGTCTCCAAGTAAGGTAGGCACTGGATTGTGACTCAGGAATATGTTGATGGCATGAACGTCTATGAACTGATCAGGATTGGGGAACAACACTAAGCCATAAATCAATAAGGCTAAGATCTCCTCAAAAGCATCGTAGCTCATAGCCTTCAAGAACATTTGAGCTTTATCCACTAATACCTTGGCAAGAATACCTTTAACTCCACTTCTCGTCTCTAGAACAATGTCAGACTTCTTCAGATGTAGAGCTGCAGCAATAACTTCTGGTTTAAGCTCCTTCTCTAAGCTTGTGAATGGCTTCTGATCAAGAACAGGTATACCCAGAAGTTTAGAGAACTCCTCCATGGTTGGAACCAGCTGATAATCAGGAAATGTAAAGCAAATGGTGCTTAGGGTCCGAGAACTAAAACAGCACACTCATCATGTCTTCACTGAACCCTGAAGTAACTAGATCCAATAAGTGACCATGTCTCTTGTTGAACTGGGAATGATCAGGCACTAGGGAAACCAACTCCTTGAGCTTAGCAGGTATCCCTACAAAGTTGATCCTGATGGTGTTTCTACGAGCAGAAGCCATGACCTGCAACAAAGAACAAAGATAAATCCTTTGGTCCTTGAAATGGTTAGGGAAAATGATATGCTTATGATGCATGATGATGTCATGATGTTATGTTCAATCACAAACATGTGGCACACACAAACAAGTCACACAATTGCTCTAGGTTTAGAGGCTTGCATGAGGTTTAAAGGTAAGTACCCTCCCCTGAAATTAGATGGTTCATCCTGTCCTACAAAAGTAACCGGGTTCTAAGGGATCTCAATATCATTGATCCTTCACAAGGGTGGTTGATCAGAAGGCAACTTACTTGCCAACCAAAACCCTCCAAGTTTAAGATCTCAATGAGCGTAGTATCGAGTGTCAACCAACTTCAGTCTGCACCAAAGCCGGTTACCTCACTACTTTCTAAAGGCCAAGATGAGTTAACTAGGGTTCTAAAAGTCAGTTAGTGCATTGACAACATATGGCAGCCTCAATATTATCCTCAACTTGACTTAAGGAATATAAGCACCAACCAAGAAGTCGCACTAACTATGGCCACCAGATCAACCGTATCGATATGCGTCGTACAGTTTCCTTGGTCTATTGCCATTTACCTAAGGTACACTAGATCCGGGTTAGGACCTTTCACACATAAGAGCACCCCAACAATATAATAATAAAGCAAACAAGGCAAACAATTTAAAGTGATCTTAATTCCTAAGGGTACCCCTCTTAAATAGATCCCCAGCAGAGTCGCCAGTTCTGTAACACGGTGGGAGAACTGACTTTAAACAATGTTGCGGATAGCAAGAGTCGCCACCGACTTTTATTTTATCCATAAGGAAAGGTTATAAAAGAACAGGAAAGACCTTAGAGAATATTTTGGGTCCGGGGGGTAGGTTATGAAAAGGGAAGGTATTAGCATCCTTTTCATCCATGGTTATCCATGGGCTCTTAGGTACTTAAGCTCACTTTTGAATTGTTTTGAAATTGTAGTGTGTGAATAGAAAATTTTCAGAATAGTTAATAAATAATCCATGTAAGGATGTGTTAAGAACTTGTTTGAAAACTTGTTGAAAATTTGTTTAAGTGTGAAACAGTTTTGAAGTGAGCAAGCACCTAGGAGTAACCTACCCTAATGTTTAAAGGTGTTGCACCCTAAAATTTGCCCAACCTTACTCCTTGGATTTATGTTTCATTATCATTAGCATTTGCATATAGAGTCATGTACATAGACTAACCATCTGCATAGCATGAGCATAGCAAGTCATTCAACAGGGGACCAATCATTATTCTCATCTCTAGAGGCCTATCAAGAGGTTATTATCCTAATTCCATCCTACTCAAGTCATCAGGAAAGAATTTGGCAGCAAAGAATTCAGCAGATCAAGCCTTGAGTCCATCTCCTAGCTAAGGGTACAAGAGGATCAACAAGAGGGTTGTGAGCTGTGAAGTGAAAGCATGGAGAGCATCTAGACATCATGAGATACTTAAAAGGTCATTTGGAGAAGAAAATAAGTTGTTGAGGTGATCACAATAGTTATAACTGAAGACAGTCAACTAGGGTTTCATCTGGGTCAACCCTAGATCAACCCTAGGGCAATTGACTGACTTAAAAGGGCATTCAAGGCTATTGGAGAGATGTGGGGATCAACATTGGACATATGAAGAAGGATATGGAGATATGACAAGGAGAATTCAAGAGAAATCAAGGAGAAGAGGAGTTACTAAATTAGGGTTTCTCTGTAAAATCCCCTAGTTTAGGTCAAATTTCCAAGCAAGATAAGTCAAAATGCTAGCTTCAAATGGCTTCTTGGCCAACATGAAACTTGTAGAGGATCTCAAGACCTTTAATTTGAGTGGTGGAAGACCTCAAGGAGGTTTATAGAACTCAAGTTATGGTCCTTGCAAGTTACAGGTCATCTGGGGTGTCTGAATTTTTGTCTGTGAAAGTGACTTGACTTCCAAGCAATTTTTGCCCCTCAAGGAGATTTCAAATGAATTCTTGGCCAACATAAGAATTGTTCCTCATTGTCTTAGCTTTCTAGAATGGTATAGTATGCCTTCATATGATGTGGAGAACTCAACTTATGGTCTTGGCAAGCAAAGGGTATTTTGGGCATTTGTGAATTACAGGTCATTTTAACCTATGTCCAAAACTCATACAAGGAGGCCTCAAATGGAAAAACTTACAACATCAAACTTGCTCCAAATGGGATTTTAAGTCTAGAAAGAAGGTCACAAATTATTGGAGAAGCTCATAGCATGGAGTTACATAATTGGTCAAAATATGAACTAAAAAGGCTTATAAAGTGAATAATTTCAAAGTGAAAAATGGTTTGGGAGATTTACAAGTCCAAATGGAGACTTCCAATATATGATTTTGAATGGAAAAACAATTCTAAGAACAATGGTTCAAACACTTTTTTGAGTTTAGAAGGAAAAAATGAAGTTATCTTTGGTTACTTGTAATTGAAGAAACACTTCAAAAATGGATCAAAGTTTGAAAACAAGGGAATGTGCAAGATGGATCTAGAATGTACCATTGGGGTCTATATAAGCATGAAATGAGAATTTGGCAAGGGTTGGCTTCATTTGCACCAAGAATTCCACAAATTTCTCATTCTTGTTCATAAAAGTTTCATTCCAAATCTCTCAAATTCTTCATCAACTTTCATCAAAATCAATTCAATCCTATTCAATATTCATCATAGATCAGAATTGAAGCAAGGATCAAGTGATTATCATTCATTTTCGTGCACCATATTCAAGAACATCAAAGTTGCAAATTCCATTGAACAGCATAATTCAAGCAAGGAAGCTCCAAAATATTGCATACAGAATCACATACATCAAGGATTGATCAAGATCCAAGTCTCAAAAGCCTCAGATCTTCCATCTCCATAGCTGTTCTCAAGATTTCTCACTAGGTAAGTTTTCATTCGATTTGCTTGATTCAGTTAGTTTAACATGATTTTATTAGTTTAGACTTGATCTAGGTGGTTAGGAGATTAGGTTAGATGAATTTGGAAAGGATTGGTGATGGTTAGTGACAGGTGCAACAAACTGTTAGTGCTTGTATCTCTTGAATTAAGGCATCATAATGTTAGTTGGATAGCGCAGGATAATCTCCATTAGTTGTAGTTTAGTTTAGGTTAAGTTTGGGGAAGAATCGTGTTGATGCATATTAGTGGAATTCCATGGTGTCCAGACCTTGGCTTGATCGGGTTTGTTGTTGTGATGAGTTTCAAGGTGAATTAATGCCCTAGGATTGTAGAGGAAGAAATCCTGAGCAACTTTCATGTTTATGGCATGTTGATTCGTGGCTTGGAGATGGAGAACAGAATGGGATAAAGTAGCTCGTGCATGGAGTCTCATGGGGATGAAACCCTAGGTTGTAGGTCGATTGAAGAAGAGATAATCTGGACCCTTCATGTTGAGTAAGACTTTTGACTTCCCAGAAGATCCAAGGGCCATCGTTTAATCTGAAGTTTGGAGGGAATTGTGCTGGCCCTAAACGCACCGTTTCATTAATTGAAACGGGCGGGCCTGAGTGTTATTGTTATCCCCACCCCCAGCAACTAGGCCCAATGCAATTTCAACGTATTTTTGATGCTATTCTTACCCCCCAGCGCTTTTCTATTTTTTCTTTAATTCTGAATATTTACTGGGCCTTGGCAATTCGCTACCAGCACCCCCCATTATGTGGCCCATCCTGGATATAACTGGGGCGAGCTTCTATTCTGACCCCCCCTCATTCATTTCATTCATTTTATTTTCTAAATTTCATTTAATATTTTACCATTTTCATTAATTCATAAATAATTCATAAAAAATGCATTTTAATCCATTCTTTTTACCATATTTTCTTTAGGATGTCTAGAATATTATAGAAAAATAAATTTTCATTTTTAGTTTTATTTCATATTTTTTCCATATTTTCTAAATAAATGTCATATTAAATAGTTTCATTTCATGCATCATTTTAATGATTTTTGTTCTCTCACATGCTTTAATATATTTTGGTCATTCTTTTTATATTGTTTAGATGAGATACTCAACTTGTAGAATTATTTTAGTTCCCATTTTTAGAAGTTAATTTTAGGTGATTAATAAATGCTTGAACATCATGTACAAAACTAGGGTTTAAGTGACAACTTAGGAGTTTGATTTCATTTCCCTTAGGACTTAGGGTTTGAATAGATTAGTTATGGGACTATATGGGCTATGGATAGCTAATAGATCCCTTAGAAAAGTTAAGATTCCCCTACTGCTATTATTACTGTCTGTATATCTGATTGTCTGGTGTGGTGTGCCCTCTGGGGATTGTTGCTTGTTTGTTTGGGTATTGGGTTTGTCTGGGGGCCCTGGGAGAGTTGAAGACTTGATGAGATGAAAGCCATTGAAGATCCAGAGATTGAAGATCAACTTCCAGAGTTGAAGAAGAGATTCTTGCTAGCAGACGCTGAGGAGACTAGGGTTTAGGAGCTAGGCAGAGCTCGAGATTAGAAAGCTTGTTTCTCAAACATGGATTGCCTTGTCTGCATCCATTCTTCTCTGTGATTCAGAGTCTCTCTAAGACACTCACCCCCTTCCTTTGGAAGGCTTGGTGATAGTGTCTAAGAGATAGAACTCTTGAGAGAAAATGTCTTTTGTGTTAGAAGCAGTCTGTTCACCACCCTTGGTAGTCAACTGATTGCTTAACACCCAATTCACTCTTGTGACTAATCCCTCATCCTGGAGGTTTGAACTTGAAGAAAAGCCATTGCAGATGGAAGAATGATGATCAAAGCCCTTGCCTAAAGGTCATGAAGATGGAGACTGATGCTTGTTGAAGCCTGTAGCTGATTGGAGATTACTTGAAGCCAGATGGTGATGCAGAGCTGCTGATGCTGTTTCTTTTGCTGTTGTATTTCATTGCTGATGTATTGATTGGTTTTCCTGGTTGTATTGTTTGCTGTTTACCCTGTTGGGTTGAAAGTGAAGCCTGTTCGCTTTCGCCCATTGTTTTCTAGGTTCGAGGTTGAGTGGGACTCCCTTGCCTCGCTTGTACTGTTGCATCCATGCATTTTACTGCTTTATTATATCTGTTATTGTTTCTGTTTCTGCCTATCCCGTAGGATCTCTGTTTCTCTCTGTGCAAGAGAGGAGCATGATAGACACTAGGTCTTAACCCATGCATGATAATATTAGGATAGTTTGATTCCCTTCGCAACCGTAGGTTAGAGTTCTGTCTCTTTCTTTCTCAAAACAAACAGAAAAACACATAAAGATTTCAAACACAATAAAAGACACTTCTTCCGTAAAAGAATGTGAACTCATCAAAACGTCATTTTTGTCCGCTTGGACTATTAATCAGAAAAACCCTTTTCAGAAGGAGTAAAATCAATCAAGACAAGCTTGTGTCGTACGTGGCCCGAACTACGTTTGCTCTGATCTTTCATGCCGTGTGAAAGTACGTAGGCATAGGATGCGATATCCTAGCGAGCAACCTTCCCCTCCTTTCCCATAGGTAGACGAACTACGTTGACTCTGATTTCTCGTTCCAGACGGGAATACGTAGGCATAAAGTGCGATACTTTGCCGAGTCATTTTACTTTCATTTATTTTCTTTTTAGCCCTTGACCTATAGTTTAGATAGAATAACAATCCATACCCGAAAACAAGCGTGGATCCCGTCGAGTACGACGGACGTGAGGGGTGCTAATACCTTCCCCTTGCGTAACCGACTCCCGAATCCAGGTTTTGGTTGCGACGACCATACCTTTCCCGTGTTGTGCGAGGTTTACTCTGAGCGTTTCCTTTCCCTCCCGTGGGATAAATAACGCACGGTGGCGACTCTTCTGTTCAGCCGGCGCCGATTTTCGCAGTAGCGACAGCTGGCGACTCTGCTGGGGATCCAACGTCCCCTGGCTGCTAAGGACTGCGATGGTTCTTATGCGTTTGGGATCCAACGTCCCTTGAGAGAGTCAATCCTAACGCTTGTTTTCCCGTCGAGGATTTTGTATGGAGTTATTTTATATTTCTAACCCTGTTTTTTTTCCAGCTTTGTATATTGATTATTATTGCTGTATTTGGGGTGTGACGGGTATTCTGATATTGAGAGATAAGCCGGACCTGGGCTTGAGTGCACCTAGAATTAGAGTAGAAATTAGTGGGCGCCCGCTTGCTTTGCTTGCTTTGGTGTCCCATGAAATCTACACTCAGACGAGGTTCCTCTGGTTGGCCTCCTGCCCCTTCCTTTGGTTGGCGTGGGTTGCTGGTTAGTTGGATTGTCGACTCTGGGGACCGATCATTTGGAAGTTGGCTAAGTGAGGCCTCTTCAGGAATTGATGATGCCACTCCTTCTGGGAATCGTATTATCAACCCTGAAAGTCTGTGACGCCGACGACCGCATAGGATGCCGTACCTTGTGCCAGTTATAGGGCCACCCACCTGTGAGGGGATTCAGGGTTATGCAGGTAACTAGACCTCCAGACTACCGGTTATTTCTTGATCAGAGATCCTGGTTATTTATGGAGAGTTATGAGGTCTGTCAGAGACCATTTGGAGATGTGTTCTGAGGTCTGTCAGAGACCAACTAGAGATGAGATCTGAGGTCTGTCAGAGACCATTTGGAGATGTGTTCTGAGGTCTGTCAGAGACCAACTAGAGATGAGATCTGAGGTCTGTCAGAGACCATTTGGAGATGTGTTCTGAGGTCTGTCAGAGACCAATTATAGATGTGATGCGAGGTCTACCAGAGACCAGTTGGAGTTATGGTTTGAGGTCTGTCAGAGACCAGTGTTGGAGTTTTATTTTAGGTCTATCTGCGACCAGGGTTTGATGACTTCTGGATGGTCTATCTGAGACCTTTCTTGATTGGGTTTAGGCTATTCAGCTGCAGCTTTGGTCCCTGTTGAATGTTACTTGCATTGCATTGCTTGCATATCCATTACCGTTTGCATTTCACTAACGTGTGTCTGTGCTGCAGGTGCATTTGCATTTCCCTAGTTCTAGTGCCCGGACTTTTGAGTGTTTGATCATGACTAGCTTAAGGAGAACGGTTGCCTACAAATTGCCTACGCCTGATATTGTTCCTTTACTCGGGTTGATCTCTCTTGCTGATGAGGGTGTTCGTAGGAGTTTCCGGATGAGCTATGGTAGATTATTGAGATTGGTGTGCAAACCTACAGAGGTAGAGTTAGATGGGCTGTATGCTTTGATGCAATTCTATGACCCTGCTTTGAGGTGTTTTACGTTCTCTGACTTTATTATGGGACCAACTCTGGAGGAATACGCTGAGTATGTTGAGCTGCCTGTGCAGAACCAGGTTCCATTCATTCATTATGATGCCAAACCCAAGCCGGAGGAATTGGCAAAAGCCTTGCATGTTGATGCTTCTGAACTTGTGACTACTGTTTCCCGTGGAGTTCCAGGCTTCTCATTTCAGTTCTTAGTTGGTAAAGCCCAGGAGTATGCCAAGAATGGGTGCTGGGTTGCTTTCAATGTTGTGTTGGCTTTGTGCATTTATGGCATAGTACTGTTCCCTAATATACCGGATTTTGTGGACTTCGATGCTTTCTACTTGTTTGCCGCTGGTAATCCTGTACCTACCTTACTCGGAGATCTCTATCACTCACTGCATTACAAGAATGAGAAGGGAAGAGGGAAGAATGTTCATCTTTGTGTACCCTTATTGAGTATGTGGTTCGAGAGTCATCTTCCTAAGAGAGGATCCGCTGCAGAGACTACAATTCCAGTTGGTTGGCCAGAGCGCCTGATGAGGCTATCGTCGGAAGATATGGAGTGGTTTGATCGAGACCTGTTGGGATCTGAGCTCATCTTTAGCTGTGCTGGGTACCCTAATGTGCCGCTGATAGGAAGGAAGGGGTGTATCAACTACAACCCTTCTCTATTCATTCGCCAGTTTGGATATGCGCTGAAGAATCCACCTCAGGAGGAGGAAGTACAGGAATCTCTGTACTTCACTGGAGATTTGAAGGGGGAATTGTCAGCCAAGTTGCAACGTGCCTGGACGCGTATTAACCGCAAAGGGAAGCCACTGTTAGGAAAGAATGACTGTCAGGCCTATGCACCTTATAGAGTTTGGATTCAGGAGAGGGCTAGTCAGTTGAAGATGCCGTTTCCAGATGCACCAATGCTTGATCCTATTCCGGTAGAAGAGCCGACTACTGTTTCTAGGGAAGTCTATGAACAAGTTGTGAAGGAGAAAGAAGCCTTGATGAAGATTAACGAAGGGTTAGAGCAAGAGCTAGCCCAGGCGCGCAGCGAGAAAAACAAGGCCGCATATGCTTTCCAACAACAGATTGAGCTGGTAAACAGGTTAGGATCCGAATTGACCGAGGAAAAGAAGAAGCGCGAACGTCTGGGGCAAGAATTCAGAAGTTCCCATGGCATGCTGGAAGCCAAAAAGAAGGCGCTCGACGCAGCACACCGAGAGATATCCTCCTGCAATAAGACTTGGAATGCTACACTCACTAACAACAAGAAGAGGGAAGATAAGCTGAAGCAGCAAATTTCCGACCTCGAAGAGAAGTTGAAGTCTAGCGTCAAGAAGTGCGAGGAAGAAGTGATGAACCGGTATAGTGTCCAGCATGCACTGAACAAGGCAATCAAATCCAGAGATGAAGCAGTGTCTCAGAAACGAAAGTTAGAAGATTGCTTCGGAGAAGCAACATGGGAAGAAACTGCTGAAGACGTACGCCGTGTCCTTAAGAAGAGAAACCAGCTTGTTGAAGGGCTGCTTGATCGACCAAGCCATCCGGAGACCAAGAAGTTGATAGAGGAGTACCAGACTTTTGGGAGGATTTGATCATTCCATGTAGTATCTGATATGCTTTATTTGCATAGTGCTGACCATCACCAGGATTGTTGGTTGAGGTCATGCCTTCTTTGTACTCTCAGTGATATTGTACCCTGGGATTATTGATTCTCTCTGCAATATATGAGGCTTTCTATGATTCAGTTCCGATGTTCCTATTGTCAGCACTGTCACTGCACCGGCACCCTCGCACTAGAACTGGGGGAATGAACTTCCCTAATGCACAGGCACATTGCATTGCATTCATATTCATATTGCATAACAGGTAATCTTTGAATGGTGTCTTATTTCCTGCTCTGTATCAGGTACTTAACAGGATTCCAGATCAACATCCGCACCGCTACTCTACACGATCCAACTGTCGGAAAGTCATGGACCAGATTCAGAACGAGATGCAGGATGTACGCGAGAAGCTCGCCCTCTTCATGCAGACCATGGAAGCTATAGCAAAAGGGCAAGAGAATTTGCAGGCCATGGTCCAGCCTCTGTTGGCTCGCAACGCTGGTCATGGTAACGAAGATCATCAGTCTGTCCGGATTGATACTGCTCATGGAGACGGCACTCCCACGCCAGTGGCTCCGCCCGTAGTCAATATACCTGCCGCTAACGTCAACAACGCTACCACTGCTGTGAATGGTAACGTCGGAGTTGGAAATGAGACTGCCGTCCACCACGCTGGGCTGGGTGATGTCAATTTGGGAGATAATCTCGGAGGCAATGGCTTTGTCAATACTGGGTTCGGATTCAACGATCAGGGATTCGACAACACTGGCAAGTATGGCTTTAATGCTCAAGGCTTTGGGCAAGATGGTTATGGTATGGTCAATCAGGGTTACGGAGGCTTTGGAAACGGAAACGGTGCTGGTTTTATGGCTGGAGGTCCTGCTGGAGGTGTTCAAGGGTACGGCAACAGAGGCCGAGTTCCAGGGATGAATCAGGTCAGAGCTGGATGTAATAATGCATATGATGGATACGGGGCTGGAAACGGTATGTGGCAAGAGGATCAACAGGAGGACGCCTTCTCTGGAGGAGGTTTTGAAGGGCCGATGGATGATTCTCAAAAGATTAGAATGCTGGAAGAGCAAATGAAGGGAGTCCTAAATCAGAGTGCTGTGGGTTTGGACATGGCAACTATGGGCTTGGTACCTGGCTTGAGGGTGCCGATTAAATTCAAAGCTCCTGCGTTCGATAAGTACAAAGGAGACACATGTCCGAAAGTACATGTACGAGCTTATTACAGAAAGATGTCTGCATACTCCACTGATGAAAGAATGCTCATGCATTTCTTTCAGGATAGTCTATCGGGTCCTTCCCTAGAGTGGTACATGGGGTTGGAGCCCACTGATATCAAGACTTGGAAGCAATTGGCGGAGGCATTTGTAGCCCATTACAAGTATAACAGCGACCTGGCGCCCAATCGGGTCCAGTTGGCCGGGCTGTCGCAGAAGAAGGGGGAGAGTTTTAAAGAATACGCGCAAAGGTGGCGCGATATGGCTGCCAGGGTCCGTCCCCCTGTAGAAGATAAAGAAATGAATGATATGTTTGTTGGCACATTCACCGGGCTGTTTCATGATATGCTGTTTCATACGTCTCTGGCCAGTTTTTCAGACCTGATTCTGATGGGTGAAAAGATCGAGCGGAACATTAAGCAAGGAAAGTTCCAGGTCGAGGAATCAACTGCATCTGGCAGTAATAGGAAAGCTTATGGTGGGCGCCGTCAGGGCGAAGCTAGCGCGGTATTTGGAGGCCGAGGCCGAGGCCGAGGCAGGGGAAGAAATCAATATCGTCAGCCGCAGCAAGTGTCGAGTGTTACTATTCCTTGTCAGCAACAACCAATCCAGCAACAACAACCTGTTCAGCAGCAACCAATGCCACAGCAGCAGCAGCCTCAGCAGGGGGCACAGCAAGCTCAACGAAGATTTCAGGGTAGTAAGCCGAGAAGGGTGTTCGAGAAGCCTCCCTCTAACTATGCTGATTTATTGCAGACATTGTTGGGATTGAATCTGGTAGAGAAAAGAACCTTGGCGCCGATAACGGGAACTCCCCCGTTCGGCTATGATGCAAATAGGCGCTGCGAGTTTCATTCTGGGGCCCCGGGCCATGATATAGAAGGTTGCCATGCTTTTAAGCACGTTGTGCAGGATCTTTTGGATAACAAGTCTATCAACTTCGGAACGACCGGTGCGAATATAGTCCAGAAACCCATGCCTAATCATGGGGCGAACGCTGTTCTAACCGAGGAAGGTCTGAATCTGATTATGAATGTTGAGGATTTAAAGACGCCGCTGGGCGAAATAAAGAGTCGACTGTTGCAAGGAGGTGTTTACCCGGGTTGTAATGAGTACTGTTTAGACTGTTGGGCCCTGTCTGGGGGGTGTGAGGATCTGAAGAAAGGCATTCAGGCCTTAATTGATGATGGTATATTGCAGTTTGATAGAACAGCAACTGACGAGCCCGCAGGGGCGGTAGTGGATAATCGGAGTGATGTGGCCACAGTGACAATTCCTAGGAAGACGATCACCATTTCAGCACCAACTCAGCGACCACCGATTACCATAACTAAAGCCGGGCCAATCCCGTATGAGAACACGAGAGCAGTCCCGTGGTCATATGGGCTGGAGGTGTATTGTGATGGGGTTAAAATTGACGTCGACAAGCAGTCAGCGGAGGTTGTGGATAATGTTGTGGGCTCAGGAGGAATGACGAGGAGCGGCAGGATCTTTATATCTCCTGAAGTGGAAGCCGAAAGGATAGCGAAAGGAAAAGGGAAAGCGGTTGAGAACGTTCCGGTACAAGCAAGTGAAAAAGAAGCAGCATCGAAAGATGTAGAGGAATTCATGCGCTTGATTCGGAAAAGCGATTATAAAATTGTGGAGCATCTGCAGCAAACACCGTCCAAAATATCTATTCTGTCATTGCTGTTGTGTTCGGAAGCCCACAGGAACGCTTTGCTGAAAGTCCTGGACACTTCTTTTGTACCACAGGATGTCTCCGTGAACCAGCTAGAAGGAGTATTGGCACACGTAAATGCTGGCCACAGTCTGGGCTTTACTGATTTTGACTTGACTCCGAAAGGGAGGGACCATAATATGGCATTACACGTGTCTGTGGAGTGTAGGGGATCGACAATGTCGCATGTATTGGTTGACACTGGATCGTCTTTGAATGTGCTGCCTAAGAAGGCGATGATGAAGCTGGATGTTCGAGGGATTTTGTGTACACCCAGCGATTTGGTAGTCAGAGCGTTTGACGGCACGCGGAGAACAGTCTTCGGATCGATTACCTTGCCTCTGCAAGTGGGGCCGGAAGTGTTTGCAACGGAGTTTTATATCATGGATATACAGCCTGCGTACAGCTGCTTGCTGGGAAGACCTTGGATTCACGGGGCAGGGGCAGTCACGTCTACCCTGCATCAGAAGTTAAAGTATATGGTCGGAGACAGTGTAGTCACCGTGTGCGGAGAAGAAGACATCCTGGTCAGCCATCTTTCTTCGTTTAAATATGTGGAAGTCGACGGGGAGATCCACGAGACACCGTGCCAGGCATTCGAAGGTTTGCGCATAAAGGACAAGGGTCCCAGGCCAAGCAAAGTGCCAGAGATAGCTGTTTCTTCGTATAAAGAGGCTCAAGCGCTAGTGAAAGCAGGAGAAGCCAAAGGCTGGGGCAAAGTATTGGACATTCCTGTAAAAATGGACCGGTTCGGACTGGGGTACCGACCGTCGTCATCAACTCCTTCTGTGGGGGCCCCTCATTTCAGAAAGTCGATCACCATCTCTGCCAGTGGAGTATGCCATGAATCTGTCAATGCTGCTTCAGAGTTCGATGAAGGGGACAGCGACTGTGATATGGATGCCTGGATTCAGCCAAGCACGCCAGGACAAGGACTGTGCAACTGGTCTATTCAGGAGCTTGTTCCTGTGACTTTTAAACAGTAATGCTTTGCTTTATTAATTGTTGAATGATCTGATGTCTTGCCCGGGGCATCAGGATTTGCTTAGGGCTGTGTTGTTATAAACATTGCTTCGTTAATCATTAAATAAATGGCGTTTTTCATGTGCAAATACTGTAATCCCTGTCTTTCTTGTTTTATATTTGCAATAAAATGGCAATGTGGTTATTCGCTTTATACGCATTTTGAAGCACTTAACCCTCTCTTTTGCAGGATAACATTTTCAGATGACATCCTTGAGCCACCTATGACTCGTCCCGACTTCGAGCACCCGGTATTCCAGACCGAAGAAGAGGTTGTCGAAGATAGCGACGTTCCTGAAGAACTGTCTTGGTTAGTGAAGCAAGAGGAAAGAGCCATTCTGCCTCACGACGAGGTCATCGAAACTATCAATTTGGGGTCGGAAGGGGTTGAGAAGAATATTCGTATCGGGGCCGCACTGCAGAGTGATATCAAGCGAAAGCTGGTTGAAATGCTCCGAGAGTATAACGATGTATTCGCTTGGTCGTATCAAGATATGCCAGGGCTCGATACAGATATGGTTGTTCATCGCCTGCCACTGAAAGAAGATTGTCCGCCTGTCAAACAAAAACTTCGCAGAACTCGCCCAGATATGGCAATGAAGATCAAAGAGGAGGTTCAGAAACAGTGGGACGCTGGTTTCCTGGCTGTGACGAAGTATCCCTCATGGGTCGCTAACATCGTACCAGTGCCAAAGAAAGATGGCAAGGTTCGAATGTGCGTGGATTATAGAGATTTGAATAAAGCAAGCCCAAAAGACGATTTTCCACTTCCTCATATTGACGTGTTAGTTGATAATACTGCTCAATACTCTGTATTCTCCTTCATGGATGGCTTTTCAGGCTATAATCAAATTAAAATGGCGCCAGAGGATATGGAGAAAACTACTTTCATAACGCCTTGGGGAACATTTTGCTACCAAGTGATGCCCTTTGGTTTGAAAAATGCTGGGGCAACATATCAGCGTGCGATGACGACTCTCTTTCATGACATGATGCATAAAGAGATCGAAGTTTATGTGGACGATATGATTGCCAAATCCCAGACAGAGGAAGAGCATCTGGTGAATCTGTTGAAGTTGTTTAAAAGACTTAGGAAGTTCAGGCTGAGGCTGAACCCTAATAAATGCACCTTCGGGGTGAGATCGGGTAAACTGCTGGGGTTTATCGTAAGCGAAAGAGGAATAGAGGTCGATCCTGCTAAAATAAAAGCGATTCAAGAAATGCCGACGCCTAAAACAGAAAAAGAGGTGCGCGGGTTTTTAGGGAGGTTGAACTACATTGCTCGGTTCATATCTCACCTAACGGCCACGTGTGAACCATTATTCAAACTCTTAAAGAAAGATCAAGCTGTAACATGGAACGATAATTGTCAAAAGGCGTTCGACAAAATAAAGAAGTATCTGCAGGAGCCTCCTATTTTGATACCCCCGGTGGCAGGAAGACCCTTGATAATGTATTTGACGGTTCTTGAGGGAAGCATGGGTTGTGTTCTCGGTCAACACGACGAGACAGGGAGAAAAGAGCATGCGATCTACTATCTGAGTAAGAAATTTACAGACTGTGAATCTCGATACTCAATGCTGGAGAAAACTTGTTGCGCGCTAGCCTGGGCCGCCAAGCGTTTGAGGCAGTACATGCTGAATCATACAACCATGCTCATCTCGAAGATGGATCCAATCAAATATATATTCGAAAAGCAGGCGTTGTCAGGTAGGATTGCCCGTTGGCAGATGATCTTGACTGAATACGATATTCAATACGTCTCGCAAAAGGCAATAAAGGGGAGTGTGCTGTCTGAATATCTGGCGGAGCATCCTATTGAAGAATACCAATCAATGAGATTTGATTTTCCTGACGAGGATATCATGTATCTCAAGATGAAGGATTGTGATGAGCCGTTACCAGACGAGGGACCAGAGCCGGGGTCCCAATGGAAGATGATATTTGACGGAGCTGTGAATGCTTACGGTAGCGGAATAGGGGCAATTATCACTACGCCGCACGGGTCGCACATCCCGTTTACTGCCCGATTGACCTTTGCCGTTACCAACAATGAGGCCGAATACGAAGCTTGTATAATGGGGCTTGAAGAAGCCATTGATTTGCGAATCAAACATTTAGACGTATACGGAGACTCAGCTCTGGTAGTGAGTCAGATCAAGGGGGAATGGGAGACACGGCAGCCCAATTTGATACATTATATGAATTATGCAAGGAGATTGTTGCCTTTCTTCGACAAGGTCGAATTGCATCACGTGCCGCGGGCAGAGAATCAAATGGCTGACGCCCTTGCCACTTTGTCTTCCATGTACAAGGTCAATTTCTGGAACGAAGCTCCCCAGATCACTATCTCTCGGTTGGACAGACCAGCTTATGTATTTGCTATTGATGAAGCATCTGATGGCAAACCGTGGTATTTTGATATCCTTAATTTCCTGAAAAATAAAGAGTATCCGGCTGGGGCATCCAGTCAAGATCAAAAGACTCTCAGGAGATTAGCGGGTAATTTCTATTTGAACCCGGATGGCGTCTTGTACAGAAGAAACCACGACTTGGTGTTGTTGCGTTGTGTAGACGAGAAGGAGGCAAAACTTCTCATGGAGGAAATTCACGAAGGTGCCTTTGGCACGCATGCTGGTGGGCACGCTATGACGAGAAAATTGCTGCGGGCAGGTTACTTTTGGCTGACGATGGAAACTGATTGTTTCAAGTTCGCGAGGAAGTGCCACAAGTGCCAAATTTATGCTGATAAAATACATGTGCCTCCGAGTCCTCTGAATGTGATGTCATCTCCATGGCCATTCTCGATGTGGGGAATCGATATGATTGGAAAGATCGAGCCGACGGCTTCTAACGGGCATCGGTTCATCCTAGTAGCAATCGATTATTTCACCAAGTGGGTGGAAGCGGCGTCTTACGCAAATGTAACGAAGCAAGTGGTGGCTAGGTTCATCAAGAGAGATATCATTTGCCGATATGGGATCCCCGAGCGGATAATCACGGATAATGGTTCTAATCTGAACAACAAAATGATGAAGGAGCTCTGTCAGAATTTCAAGATCGAACATCACAACTCCTCCCCTTACCGACCCAAGATGAATGGCGCTGTCGAAGCGGCCAATAAGAATATCAAGAAGATCGTCCAGAAAATGGTGGTGACGTATAAAGATTGGCATGAAATGCTACCTTTCGCTTTGCACGGTTATCGTACGACGGTACGCACATCAACCGGGGCAACTCCGTTCTCGTTGGTGTACGGAATGGAAGCGGTACTACCATTGGAAGTTGAGATCCCTTCTCTGAGGGTATTGCGAGACGTTCAGCTGGACGAGGCAGAATGGGTAACGAACAGATTGAACCAACTGAGTTTGATGGATGAGAAGAGGCTAGCTTCTCTGGCATACGGTCGTTTGTACCAAAGACGAATGAAGAAAGCGTACGACAAGAAGATACTTCCGCGAAGCTTTCAGACGGGCGACCTTGTGCTGAAAAGGATTCTCCCGCCGCAAGCAGATCACAGGGGCAAGTGGACCCCCAATTACGAAGGGCCATACGTTGTCAGTAAGGTCTTTTCAGGAGGAGCTTTATTGTTGTCCACCATGGACGGGGAAGACTTTGCATCACCTGTGAATTCGGACGCAGTTAAAAAATACTTTGCTTAAAATAGACCCGCTGGACAAAAAAGAGAGTCCAGGCAAAAATGGGACATCCTGGCGAACCAAAAACAGAATGAAAGGTTCGGGCAAAAGTTAGGGATAAAATTGAAAAAATGTACACCCGCGAAGTTGAAAACCTACACTGGGCGGCTTCGGCAAAAAGGGGTATCCCGGTGAACTGAAAACCCGTAAAGGGCGGTTCACGCAAAAGTTAGGGATGAGAAAAGCAAACGACTGCGGTCCGAATTTGAATTCAATGAGTATCAATGCGGGAGAACACATTTGAGGAGTCAGTTATCGGATACGACTTCTTCAGAAGTGGGGATACCGGGAAAGCATTAGAGTCGGACGAGTCATGGGAGGATCGGTTCGTGGTGTTCATCTGCATCCAGTTGCCGACATGTGTACAAAATTTAATTTGTCAATATTTATGCTTCTTGTGCATACTTTCATACTTATGTAGTTGCTTCGCGTAGCTTCCTCTTTTCAGGAGTTACATCCCGTGTACAAAAAAAACTCCGCCCATTCAGGGGCCCAATCAATGAAAATGTGTTATTCAGTACTTGATGCCTGTTCTTTACTGTTTTGCGCATGAGAAAACGCCTAAGTTTGATGAAACCAACATGAGTATAACATCACTGGCCCTTGCCAACAGTTGTTAAAGCTTTGAATTAACTGAGTGTAATGTCACTAACCTGAATCGATTTGATTGCATAGGCTTGTCGTGTCTTGTTTGTGTTGTTGCAGGTTTCATGACCGTACGAGGAAGGTGATCAAAAGATTGCGATAGTGAAAGGCTTGATCCCCACGCAGGTCATGCATGTTCTTCCTGAAGAAGGATAGAATTCCCCAGCTAGCCGTAGCTTATCCAAAGGACGTGCTCCAGAGAGGTTACTCGTCCTCAGCAGAGTTTGGTGATTCCGAGATCGTAAAGCTGTATTAAGACAGGTTCATCTTTCCCCGCAGGGTCATGCGCTCTCCCCCAGCGGAGTCAGTTAATTTTCCCCGAGAGAATCATCCCATCTCCAGCGGATTTCTCTTTGCAAGTATTTTCATTCCTTCCAGTGGAACTCGAAGATTAAGACTCTCCCAGGCAGAGTCGATGGTGGGTCCTGTCATTTATTTTGTCAGAGATACTGGTGATATCAGTTCACGTTCCAGCAGAAAGTCCGATTGAACTATGCGCATCTGCTATTCCCCAGCAGAGTCATATTCCCCAGCAGGGGGTTACTTCAACAAGACGTGTGGTTTGAGTTCCCAACTTCCCAGCAGGGTCGACATTACCCTTCCAGCATTTATTTTGCTGTAATAATTCTGTAGCATCTGGCTATCCCCGGCAAGTCGGCATTATTCCTCCAGCATTTATTTTGCTGAAGCAATTTCTGTACTCTAACAGTTCAGATGAAGAGAGCTCTTGCTCCAATAACTAACCAAACATTCAAGATCTCGGCAGGAGACATTCAATGATAATGTCAGTTTCGGCGGTATTCCCCACAGAGTTATCATGATAAAACTCTCTTTGTCTCCAGCAGAGTCATTTATGCAAAGGTCTCTTATTTTCCCCAGCCAGAGTGGCCAGGATAAGAATCTCCTTATCCCCAAGCAGAGTTTGTTTGTCATCAACGGGTCCCATGAATCAGAATTTCAGAGGCCACCGCCGGTTATCAGAGCAGGCGTCCGATAGTTGGTTTTCAGACATCCCCAGTAGAGTTCATCTCGAAGTCGCTGTCATGTCAGTGCTAAGAAGTTTGCGGGTGAGGATCATTGAAGAACCAAGTCCTAACGCGGACAGTTTATTCCTAGATTGGCGGGATTTCTTCAGAAGTGGGCGTCCTAGCGTGGACAGGTCTATTTCCCTGGGCTGATGGGAAGTGCTAGTCCTAACGTGGGCAGGTTCGATTTCTCAGAGCTGTTGGAAGGCGGAGTCCTGACGTGGACATTTCCTCAGGTTGACGATACGCGCTAGTCCTAACGTGGACAGATTTGATTTCTCGGTATTGATCGGATGTGAAATCCTGACGTGGACAAATTTATCCTTCTTCGTGTTGTTGGCAAAGTGTAAGTCCTGACGCGGATATTTCCCCAGCAAGTCGAAGACGCGTGAGTCCTTACGTGGACAAGTCTTATTTCCTCAGCGAGGCGAAGACGCCTGAGTCCTAACGTGGACGAATCAAGACGAGATTAGTGTCCTGACGTGGGCAAATCAAAGAAACTATTATTCCTAACGTGGAGAAGTGGGTCCTAACATGGACGATGTAGTCCTTACGCGGACATATCAAAAGAGGTGATTCCTAACGAGGAAAGGTTGTAGTCCTCACGTGGACAGATTAAGATGGCATTCCTTACGTGGAAAAATGTAGTCCTGACGTGGACAAATCGGAAGAAAATGAGTCCTGACGCGGACAAATCGAGAAAGAGTTGGTATTCCTTACGTGGAAAGAACAGAGTCCTTACGTGGGCGTATCAAGAGCATTCCTTACGTGGAAGAAAAATAGTTTCCTTACGTGGAAAGACGAGTTTATTCCTTATGTGGAAAATAGATTGATTCCTAACGTGGAAAGAAATGGATTATTCCTGACGTGGAAAGAGTTTAGTCCTGACGTGGACAGAGTCAAGAAAGAGTGCATTCCTGGCGTGGCAAAGTGTAAGTCCTGACGCGGACAGATCAAAGAAGATATTCCTAACGTGGAAAGAAGAAGTTTATTCCTTACGCGGAGAAATTGGGGTCCTTACGTGGACAGATTCGAGAAAAGTTGAGTCCTGACGTGGACAGGTTCAGAACCAAAGGTTGTATTTCTTACGTGGAAAGAATGGAGTCCTGACGCGGACATGTCAAGCGGTATTGGAGTCCTTACATGGACAGATTGATATAGTTCTCCTTACGTGGAAAGAAGACTGCTTCCTGACGTGGAAAGATAAAAGAGTTTAGTCCTGACGTGGACAGATACAGAGTTTTGATTCCTAACGTGGACAGGTGTTACTCCTAACGTGGAAGAGTTTTATTCTTAACGTGGGCGATTCAGTTTATGGAAGTGCAGACGAATTATCCCCAGCGAAGTTGCCGAGATTTTTCTGGGTTAACAGTAAGTGGAGTCCTAACGTGGACAGGTTTTAGTTGAGATTTCTTCGTGTCGATGACAGACGGAGTCCTAACGTGGACAAGTAAGCAATCTGGTACAACAGAATCCTCTTCAGAACGATGAAGACAGTCCCCAGCACGGTCGCACGAGATCAGTGGGTTACTATAACAGTCAGATTCAGCTGACGAATGTCATTCCTCAAGCAGGAGCGCAGTTTATTTCTGCGGTTGGCAAATTTCCGGGTTTCTTAGTATTCAACCGTCTCGTACCTCGAATGTTTGAAGGCTCCGGGCTCTTCACCCAATCGGGTCCAAGTCGCTTGAATAGGGGCAGCTGTTGCACCCTAAAATTTGCCCAACCTTACTCCTTGGATTTATGTTTCATTATCATTAGCATTTGCATATAGAGTCATGTACATAGACTAACCATCTGCATAGCATGAGCATAGCAAGTCATTCAACAGGGGACCAATCATTATTCTCATCTCTAGAGGCCTATCAAGAGGTTATTATCCTAATTCCATCCTACTCAAGTCATCAGGAAAGAATTTGGCAGCAAAGAATTCAGCAGATCAAGCCTTGAGTCCATCTCCTAGCTAAGGGTACAAGAGGATCAACAAGAGGGTTGTGAGCTGTGAAGTGAAAGCATGGAGAGCATCTAGACATCATGAGAGACTTAAAAGGTCATTTGGAGAAGAAAATAAGTTGTTGAGGTGATCACAATAGTTATAACTGAAGACAGTCAACTAGGGTTTCATCTGGGTCAACCCTAGATCAACCCTAGGGCAATTGACTGACTTAAAAGGGCATTCAAGGCTATTGGAGAGATGTGTGGATCAACATTGGACATATGAAGAAGGATATGGAGATATGACAAGGAGAATTCAAGAGAAATCAAGGAGAAGAGGAGTTACTAAATTAGGGTTTCTCTGTAAAATCCCCTAGTTTAGGTCAAATTTCCAAGCAAGATAAGTCAAAATGCTAGCTTCAAATGGCTTCTTGGCCAACATGAAACTTGTAGAGGATCTCAAGACCTTTAATTTGAGTGGTGGAAGACCTCAAGGAGGTTTATAGAACTCAAGTTATGGTCCTTGCAAGTTACAGGTCATCTGGGGTGTCTGAATTTTTGTCTGTGAAAGTGACTTGACTTCCAAGCAATTTTTGCCCCTCAAGGAGATTTCAAATGAATTCTTGGCCAACATAAGAATTGTTCCTCATTGTCTTAGCTTTCTAGAATGGTATAGTATGCCTTCATATGATGTGGAGAACTCAACTTATGGTCTTGGCAAGCAAAGGGTATTTTGGGCATTTGTGAATTACAGGTCATTTTAACCTATGTCCAAAACTCATACAAGGAGGCCTCAAATGGAAAAACTTACAACATCAAACTTGCTCCAAATGGGATTTTAAGTCTAGAAAGAAGGTCACAAATTATTGGAGAAGCTCATAGCATGGAGTTACATAATTGGTCAAAATATGAACTAAAAAGGCTTATAAAGTGAATAATTTCAAAGTGAAAAATGGTTTGGGAGATTTACAAGTCCAAATGGAGACTTCCAATATATTATTTTGAATGGAAAAACAATTCTAAGAACAATGGTTCAAACACTTTTTTGAGTTTAGAAGGAAAAAATGAAGTTATCTTTGGTTACTTGTAATTGAAGAAACACTTCAAAAATGGATCAAAGTTTGAAAACAAGGGAATGTGCAAGATGGATCTAGAATGTACCATTGGGGTCTATATAAGCATGAAATGAGAATTTGGCAAGGGTTGGCTTCATTTGCACCAAGAATTCCACAAATTTCTCATTCTTGTTCATAAAAGTTTCATTCCAAATCTCTCAAATTCTTCATCAACTTTCATCAAAATCAATTCAATCCTATTCAATATTCATCATAGATCAGAATTGAAGCAAGGATCAAGTGATTATCATTCATTTTCGTGCACCATATTCAAGAACATCAAAGTTGCAAATTCCATTGAACAGCATAATTCAAGCAAGGAAGCTCCAAAATATTGCATACAGAATCACATACATCAAGGATTGATCAAGATCCAAGTCTCAAAAGCCTCAGATCTTCCATCTCCATAGCTGTTCTCAAGATTTCTCACTAGGTAAGTTTTCATTCGATTTGCTTGATTCAGTTAGTTTAACATGATTTTATTAGTTTAGACTTGATCTAGGTGGTTAGGAGATTAGGTTAGATGAATTTGGAAAGGATTGGTGATGGTTAGTGACAGGTGCAACAAACTGTTAGTGCTTGTATCTCTTGAATTAAGGCATCATAATGTTAGTTGGATAGCGCAGGATAATCTCCATTAGTTGTAGTTTAGTTTAGGTTAAGTTTGGGGAAGAATCGTGTTGATGCATATCAGTGGAATTCCATGGTGTCCAGACCTTGGCTTGATCGGGTTTGTTGTTGTGGTGAGTTTCAAGGTGAATTAATGCCCTAGGATTGTAGAGGAAGAAATCCTGAGCAACTTTCATGTTTATGGCATGTTGATTCGTGGCTTGGAGATGGAGAACAGAATGGGATAAAGTAGCTCGTGCATGGAGTCTCATGGGGATGAAACCCTAGGTTGCAGGTCGATTGAAGAAGAGATAATCTGGACCCTTCATGTTGAGTAAGACTTTTGACTTCCCAGAAGATCCAAGGGCCATCGTTTAATCTGAAGTTTGGAGGGAATTGTGCTGGCCCTAAACGCACCGTTTCATTAATTGAAACGGGCGGGCCTGAGTGTTATTGTTATCCCCACCCCCAGCAACTAGGCCCAATGCAATTTCAACGTATTTTTGATGCTATTCTTACCCCCCAGCGCTTTTCTATTTTTTCTTTAATTCTAAATGTTTACTGGGCCTTGGCAATTCGCTACCAGCACCCCCCATTATGTGGCCCATCCTGGATATAACTGGGGCGAGCTTCTATTCTGACCCCCCCCTCATTCATTTCATTCATTTTATTTTCTAAATTTCATTTAATATTTTACCATTTTCATTAATTCATAAATAATTCATAAAAAATGCATTTTAATCCATTCTTTTTACCATATTTTCTTTAGGATGTCTAGAATATTATAGAAAAATAAATTTTCATTTTTAGTTTTATTTCATATTTTTTCCATATTTTCTAAATAAATGTCATATTAAATAGTTTCATTTCATGCATCATTTTAATGATTTTTGTTCTCTCACATGCTTTAATATATTTTGGTCATTCTTTTTATATTGTTTAGATGAGATACTCAACTTGTAGAATTATTTTAGTTCCCATTTTTAGAAGTTAATTTTAGGTGATTAATAAATGCTTGAACATCATGTACAAAACTAGGGTTTAAGTGACAACTTAGGAGTTTGATTTCATTTCCCTTAGGACTTAGGGTTTGAATAGATTAGTTATGGGACTATATGGGCTATGGATAGCTAATAGATCCCTTAGAAAAGTTAAGATTCCCCTACTGCTATTATTACTGTCTGTATATCTGATTGTCTGGTGTGGTGTGCCCTCTGGGGATTGTTGCTTGTTTGTTTGGGTATTGGGTTTGTCTGGGGGCCCTGGGAGAGTTGAAGACTTGATGAGATGAAAGCCATTGAAGATCCAGAGATTGAAGATCAACTTCCAGAGTTGAAGAAGAGATTCTTGCTAGCAGACGCTGAGGAGACTAGGGTTTAGGAGCTAGGCAGAGCTCGAGATTAGAAAGCTTGTTTCTCAAACATGGATTGCCTTGTCTGCATCCATTCTTCTCTGTGATTCAGAGTCTCTCTAAGACACTCACCCCCTTCCTTTGGAAGGCTTGGTGATAGTGTCTAAGAGATAGAACTCTTGAGAGAAAATGTCTTTTGTGTTAGAAGCAGTCTGTTCACCACCCTTGGTAGTCAACTGATTGCTTAACACCCAATTCACTCTTGTGACTAATCCCTCATCCTGGAGGTTTGAACTTGAAGAAAAGCCATTGCAGATGGAAGAATGATGATCAAAGCCCTTGCCTAAAGGTCATGAAGATGGAGACTGATGCTTGTTGAAGCCTGTAGCTGATTGGAGATTACTTGAAGCCAGATGGTGATGCAGAGCTGCTGATGCTGTTTCTTTTGCTGTTGTATTTCATTGCTGATGTATTGATTGGTTTTCCTGGTTGTATTGTTTGCTGTTTACCCTGTTGGGTTGAAAGTGAAGCCTGTTCGCTTTCGCCCATTGTTTTCTAGGTTCGAGGTTGAGTGGGACTCCCTTGCCTCGCTTGTACTGTTGCATCCATGCATTTTACTGCTTTATTATATCTGTTATTGTTTCTGTTTCTGCCTATCCCGTAGGATCTCTGTTTCTCTCTGTGCAAGAGAGGAGCATGATAGACACTAGGTCTTAACCCATGCATGATAATATTAGGATAGTTTGATTCCCTTCGCAACCGTAGGTTAGAGTTCTGTCTCTTTCTTTCTCAAAACAAACAGAAAAACACATAAAGATTTCAAACACAATAAAAGACACTTCTTCCGTAAAAGAATGTGAACTCATCAAAACGTCATTTTTGTCCGCTTGGACTATTAATCAGAAAAACCCTTTTCAGAAGGAGTAAAATCAATCAAGACAAGCTTGTGTCGTACGTGGCCCGAACTACGTTTGCTCTGATCTTTCATGCCGTGTGAAAGTACGTAGGCATAGGATGCGATATCCTAGCGAGCAACCTTCCCCTCCTTTCCCATAGGTAGACGAACTACGTTGACTCTGATTTCTCGTTCCAGACGGGAATACGTAGGCATAAAGTGCGATACTTTGCCGAGTCATTTTATTTTCATTTATTTTCTTTTTAGCCCTTGACCTATAGTTTAGATAGAATAACAATCCATACCCGAAAACAAGCGTGGATCCCGTCGAGTACGACGGACGTGAGGGGTGCTAATACCTTCCCCTTGCGTAACCGACTCCCGAATCCAGGTTTTGGTTGCGACGACCATACCTTTCCCGTGTTGTGCGAGGTTTACTCTGAGCATTTCCTTTCCCTCCCGTGGGATAAATAACGCACGGTGGCGACTCTTCTGTTCAGCCGGCGCCGATTTTCGCAGTAGCGACAAAAGGTCTTTCTTATTCTTTATTCTTTCCTTTAGTAAGACTATCCCTACTATAATGGAGTAGGTAGTCCTTACTTTGGATGTTAAGGGACAGGTGAGGGACAATTTGACTTTGAAGGCCATTGTGGGATGTAATAAGCACATATAAGGGACCATCATCATTTTTCGAAAGGGACTTGATTCGTAAAGGCAACCATAAGGGACTTTGATGATTTTTTCATTTGAGGGACTTGCTTTATACACCCCACTTAACCATTATTCGTAGGCAACTTGAGGGATATCCTTAGGAAGTGAGACGGCGATTAAAATCGACTTACGTGTGTGACGTGTTTATTTTAATTATCTTTATTTAAAAGTGATCTAAATTTATTTTAATATTACATACATGTTGTTACACTCCCTAATTACTAACCATAATAATAATTAAATAATTAAACAACTTTACATCCAAGAAACAATTACAAAATAATAAGCAAAATAATTAAATAGCAAAGATAAATAAAATATAAATAAGTAATAATAAATAATAAAGGGGGTTAGTAAGCAATATTTAACAAAATAATAAGCATGATTAGAATATAAATGGGTTAGTAAATAAGAATAAACAAAATTAATCCAAATATTATAATAATAAGAAATTAACAATTTTTTAATATAATCAACTAAAAAACAAATATGAATAAACAATTGTTTTAATTTACAAATTATTAAATTATATTTTAATCATGAAGTTACTACAAAAATCTAATTATTATAAGCACACTTATTTATAAACTAAAGTTATGTAAAAAAATATTTATAAGTATATTTACAAAAAATTTGTAAGAATTATAGTAAACATACATACATAATAATTATATTAGAAAATAACATTAAAAAAGAATAGGATTAGATTTGTATTAAAAAATATTTTTAGAGTTTTATGAAATTAGGGTTTATATGAGAAATAAATTTTAGGGTTTATATAAAAAAATAGGATTTAGTTATATACAAAAATTTTCTAATTTATACATATTACAATTTAGACATAAAATATAGAAACAAAATTTGTGAAAAAAAACATATTTTTTAAAATTAAAGAAAACAGACATATTTTATTATTATTTATTTATTATTGAGAAATATACATAATATATTTAATTTTTAATATTATAATATTTAAATCAAATAAAAGGAAAGAAAAAAAAAGCGGAAACTTACCTGGCTGAGGTTTGAACCCAGGCCAGCTTGATTTCCAAGAAGCACAACAACCATCAGGCTAAGCATACAATTGTGAAATATATCCAGGAACAATTCATATTATTTTTTTTAATAAAATTTGAATTTGAAAACAGGCGCGAACTGGCCTTCTTCTTCCTCCCATTACCTGCGGATTTTGCAACGTTTTCTCCTACGAATATTGTTACGAGTTCTTCCACCCTGCGAAACACAAACTTCATCCAAACGGCCAAATTTCACAAAATTGATTGCACCATTGTATTGCTACTGAGTTTTTCAATCGTCCTATGTTTTTCAAATCCATTTATCATTTGAAAATCGTGAAACCCTAAAGAGGGCCGAAAACCCTAATCATGGTGAATTCTTGTTCCTGCAATGAAAATCCAATTGAACCACCCAGAATCGTTCTAGAGTTCATTCTAAACATCCTACAACAATCAAAAACAGTTTAAACATGATAAATCAATGGATTCGAAAACAAAATATTCAAGGTCAAGATGAACTCGGGTTGAGCAATTGGGTGCGTATATGATGCATATGGATGATGATTTATGATCAGAAGAGTCCAAGGAAGCTTGCTATGTCTTCCAAATACCTTGCAATGCTCTGAATTTGAGAACCCGAATATGACTTTTTGAAAGATTTTTGTGCTTTTGATCTTACCTTTAGGCTGCTGCAAAATTCCTCTCTAGGGTTATGTTTGTGCTTAGTATATATGTGTGATGGATTTAGGTCAGAAACATTGATGTGTTGTGTGGATATTTGATCCAAAAAATATTCAAAAAGATCATTGTATAAATTTCAAATATTTGATCATGAGTGCTTGCTATTTTGGGAGAGATCACATGATTTCCTTCTCATTCTAATTCAATCAATGATTATGAATTTCTAGAAACAAAATCTTCACCCAAAAATAGATTTTTATATTTTTTATTTATTTAAAATGATTTTTATGAATTAAATCAATAATAAATAAATAAAAAATAATAATTTGGGAGAGATCACATGATTTCCTTCTCATTCTAATTCAATCAATGATTATGAATTTCTAGAAACAAAATCTTCACCCAAAAATAGATTTTTATATTTTTTATTTATTTAAAATGATTTTTATGAATTAAATCAATAATAAATAAATAAAAAATAATAATTTGGGAGAGATCACATGATTTCCTTCTCATTCTAATTCAATCAATGATTATGAATTTCTAGAAACAAAATCTTCACCCAAAAATAGATTTTTATATTTTTTATTTATTTAAAATGATTTTTATGAATTAAATCAATAATAAATAAATAAAAAATAATAATTTGGGAGAGATCACATGATTTCCTTCTCATTCTAATTCAATCAATGATTATGAATTTCTAGAAACAAAATCTTCACCCAAAAATAGATTTTTATATTTTTTATTTATTTAAAATGATTTTTATGAATTAAATCAATAATAAATAAATAAAAAATAATAAAAATGATGAATTTTGGTCAATTGGGTCGTGCACCATGTTATGGATTGGGTCATAAATTAGGCAGCCCATTTGGAAAGAAATACTTCTAAGCCTCCATTTTCAACATAAACCATCACAAAATTGCCCAACTTTGCAAGGGCACATTTCTCTCAATTTTAAAGGTATGATGGTGTTCTTGGACTTTTTGGAAAGCTTGAAGAGTCCTCTAAACAACCCCATTGGTTTCAGGTCCATATCATTTACCAATCTCAAGTTATGCCCTTTTGAAGTTGTTGACTTTTTGTTGACTTTTGAAATGACCTATAATGTCTTAGATCATATCTTTCAAATAAAGCATTTTTGGGCTTAACCTTCAACATCAAAGTTGTAGAGAATTCAATTTCCTTCAAAATGAGCTTTGGATGGAGACTTGGTGATGAAGTATGTGAAAGTTATGCCTGGTCAAAGTTCAGTTGACTTTTACTGAGGAAACCCTAATTTAGAAACTCCTGATTATTGATGATCTGGAATCTCCTTGATGAATCATGATCAACCCTTGATAAAATGATGAATTTTACTTCATATACTTGATGTTGGCAAAAAATCATGAAGTTTGACTTTGGTTTGACCACAGTTGACCTCAGTTTGACTTTTTAACTGCATTGACTGCTTTTGACTTATCTGATCATCTGACTGAGCAAACTTTTGAGAAAAGTCTTGAAACTTGACATGGGGGTTCTTATACACATATAAGATGTTATGAAGCTCACTTGAAGTCTTGGAAGCCCATTTAGCCTGATTAAAGTCAAAACCCTAGTTTTGGATGCACTGCTTAGGAGGTGCATTGTCTGAGGGAATTGTCAACTCTTCTGACCAATTGTGAACTTTGTGAACCTTGTGAATCTTCATAAGATATCTTGTGATACTCATGGGAGGTATTGTGAAGCTTGTGAACCTTGTGAACATCATGAAGTGGCTTTGTAGACCTCATGACCCTTAGGAAAGCTTTGTAAATATTGTGAATCTTGTGAACCTTGTGAACCTTCGAGAAGCAACCTATGGACTTCATGAACCTCATGAAAGGTCTTGTAGATGTTGAGAAGTTTGTGAACCTTGTGAACCTTCAAGAAGCAACCTATGGACTTCATGAACCTCATGAAAGGTATTGAAAGCACTGTGGGACTTGTGAACCTTGTGAACCTTCATAAAGTAGCTTGTGGACTTTATGAACTTCATGAAAGGTTATGCAAGTTGTTGGAGAACTTGTGAACCTTGTGAACCTTCTTAGAACACAAAGTCTTGTATTGTGAGGGCAAATTTTGGGGTGCAACAGTGGGTGAGCCCGTGCACGTGTTCATATTTGTGAGTGTAGTGTGTGTGTGTGTGTGTGTGTGTGTGTGTTGGTGTGTGAGCGTGTGTGTGCATGTGTGTGTCTGTGTGTGCACGGGCGTGATTGTGTGCATCAAAGTGCGTATGTGTGTATGCATGCGTGTGTGCATGTGTGTGCGTTTGTGTGCGCGCGCGTGTGCGTAGCGTGTGTGTTTGCATGTGCGTGTGTGTGTGCACGTGTGTGTGTGTGTGTGTGTGTGTGTGCGTGTGTTTGTGTGTGTTTGTGTGTGCGCGAGTAGCGTACGATAGTGCATGCATGCGTGTATGTGCGTTCGTGCGTGCGCGCTCACGTGTATCTGTTTGTATGTGTGTGTGTCTGTGTGTCAGCGCGAGTGTGTTTGTGTGTGTGTCTAAGTGTGCTGGCACGCACGCGCGTGTTTGGGTGTGTGTGTCTGCGCATGTGTATGTGTGTATGCACGTGCCTGCGTGCCTGCGTGTTTGTGTGTGTGCGTGTGTCTGAGTGCGCGTGCACGCGCGCTTATGTGTATGTGTGTGTGCGCGTGTGTGTGTGTTTGTGTGCGTGCATGCTTGCTTGCGTGCGTGCGTGAGTGTGAGTGTGTGGGCGCACGCATGTGTGTGCTTGCGTGTGCGCGCGTGTTTGTGTGTGTATGTGTGGTTGTGCGCACGTGCGTGCGTGTGTGTGCGTGTGAGTGTACACACGCGTGTGTATGTGTGTATGTGTGTTTGTGTGCATGCGCGTGTGTGAGTTTGAGCGCGTGTTTGTATGTTTGTGCGCGCATGTCTATGTGTATGTGTGTGTGTGAGAGAGAGTGTGAGCATGTGCGCGCGTGTGTGTGTTTGTGTGTGTGCGTGCGTTAAAGCACGTGCGCGTTTGTCTGTGTGTGTGTGTGTGGTCTGCATGTGCGCGCGCGTGTGTGTTTGTGTGAGAGAGAAAGTGTGCACGCGTGCGTGTGCATGTGTGTGCGCGCGTATGTGTGTGCCCCCTCGTGTGTGTGTGCGTGCGTGAGTGTGTGTTTGTATGTGTGTGTGTGTGTGCGCGTGTTTGTGTATGTGTGTGTGTGCATGTGTGTGTGCGTACACGTGTGTGTGTGTGTGTGTCTGTATGTGTGTTTGTGTGTGTGCGTGAGAGAGAGTGTGCACACACATATGTGTGTGCGTGTGTGTATATGCGTATATATGTGTCTGTGAGTGTGCGCGCGTGCGTGTATTGGTGTGCGCGCGTGTGTTTGTTTGTGCGCGCACGCGCATGTGTGTGTGTGTCTGCGCAGGTGCGTGTGTGTGAGAGTGCGCGCGTGCGATGCGTGCCTGCGTGTTTATGTGTGTGTGTGTGTGTGTGTGTGTGTGTGCGCGTGCGTGCGTACGTGTGTTTGTATGTGGGTGTGTGTACGTGCACGCGTGTTTTAGTGTGCGTGTGTTTGTGTGTGTGTGCACGCGCGTTTGTGTTTGCGTGTGTGTGTGTAGGTGCGCGCGCGCGTTTTCGTATTTGTGAGTGTATGTGTGCGCCCACGTATGTGTGTGTGTGTGTGTGTCTGTATGTGTGTGTGTGTGTATCTGTGTGTGCGTGCATGTGTCTGTGTGTGTGTGTGTGTATGTTTGTGTGT
>OZ012735.1:82409413-82411913 GCA_963859935.3 Lathyrus sativus | reverse complement strand
TGTGTGAGAGAGTGTCCGCACGCGTGTGTATATGTGTGTGTGTGTTTATTTGTGTGTGCGCACGTGTGTTTGTGTGTGTACACGTGCGCGTGTTTGTGCCTGTGAGTATATGCGTGCTTGTGTGCGTGCATGTGTGTGTGTGTGTGGGTGCGTGCACATGCGTGTTTGTGTAAGTGTGGATGCGTTTGCACGTGCGAGCACGCATTTCTGTATGTGCGCACGCGTTTGTGCTCGCGCGCGCGTGTGTTTGTGTGCATGTGCATGTGTTTGTGCATGGGTGTGTGCACGCGCGTATGTGCGTGTGCGTGCGTGTGTGTGTGTGCGCGGGCGTGTCCATGTGTGTGTATGTGCGCGCACGCGCGCGTGTTTGTGTTTGTGTGTGTGTGTGTGTTTGTGCGTGCATGTCCGTGTGTGTGTATGTGCGCGCACGTGTGTGTGTATGCGCGCACACGTGCGCTCGTGTTCGTGTGTATGTGTGTGTATGTTTTCGCGCACGTGTGTGTGTGGATGTGTGCATGCATGCACATGTGTGTGTGTCTGTGTGTGTGTTTGTGTGTGTGCGTGAGAGAGAGTGTGTGCACGCGCGCGTGTGTGTGTGTGTGTGTGTGTGAGAGAGAGAGAGAGAGAGAGTGTGTGCATGTGTGTGTGTGTGTGCGTATGTATGTGCCTGTGTGTGTACACGCGCACGTGTGTTAGTGTGTGCACGCGAACACATGTGTCTGTGGGTGCGCGCGTGTGTTTGTTTATGCGCGCACGAGTGTGTGTCTGTCTGCGCAAGTGCGAGCGCGTCCGTGCATGCCTGCGTGTGTGTGTGTATGCGCGGGTGTGTGTGTATCTGCGCAGGTGTGTTTGCATACACGTGCGTGCATGCCTTGTTGGTGTAAGCCCTAGAGGCCAATACTTTTTGGTACTTGTATCAGATTATTCGTTTAATAATAAAAGGCAATTCTTTATTATGTTTGTCTTTCAGAATAATAAAGTCCCTAGAATAGTTAGTCTGTTTAATGAAATGTTAAGTGTGACTTAATCATGAGATCCCATTAAACATAAAGACATTATTCTTAAAATATCCGTAGTCAAGCTTTATTGCAAAGTGGGATAACATTAAAAGCATTGAGACTATTATGAAGATAGACTGATGATCACATCTCATGGATCATGGATAAAGAGTTATCAAGTCTTGACATAGGTATAAATATTAGAAGTAATATTTATACCGGATTGACCCGCTATGAGAATACTACATAGTATGTTATGCAAAGTGTCATAAGTTATTCTCATGGTGATAATGGTGTATTACCACCCTTCGACCTGAAACCACTATGGACCCTAGATGTAGAGTCGGGTGCTTTATTGCTGATCAAACATTATCCGTAACTGGATGATCATAAAGACAGTTGATGGGCACTCCACGAAGCATGCTGAGGGACATGAGTGTCCTAGATGGAATTTGCCAATCCTGCATAACAGGAGAAATGTCTAAGGGCCCAATATTGAACTGGACAAGGATGACACAGTGTATGCCTTGTGTTCAATATAGACATAGGGGCAAAAGGGTAATTGTACAAACATATATTATCACGAAAAAGGTTTTGTCAGATCACATGACATTTTCGTGACTTGGGTAGCAGTGATGTGTTGCTAGATACCGCTTACTGTTTATTATGTTAAATATATAATTTAATATAATTACCAACGTTACGAAATCCTACAGGGTCACACACATAAGGACAGTTTGATGAGAGATAGAGAAATCAAAGGAACACCGTAAGGTACGGTGCACTTAAGTGAAAAAATAGAAATTCGGATAATATAATAATAATTATTGTTATTTTATAATGGTTATAAAATAATAATAAAATAAATATATTTATTATAATAATAGTTATTATAATAATATATAATATTATTATGGATCATGTGAATTGGGTTTTTAGCCCGCAGTCCACAAGAGAGTCTATAAAAGGAACCCTTGTGATGAAGCTTTCACTTGATGCAATTTCGTTTTTGATTCTCTTTTCTCACTCAAATAATTCCGTTCGTAAGCAGCTAGCACTGTGACCGGAAGCTGTTCGTGTGGACTGAGTAGAGGCGTTGCACTTCATCAACGCTTGTGATCGCTGCATCAGAGATCTGAATCGCCACAAAGAGGTAACGATTATATCACTGACCATGCTCATTCGTAAGGATCACTAAAGGAAATTTTTGTTTTCCGCTGCGTTTAGATCGCAATTTTCCTTCATGCCTGCCTGCGTGTTTGTGTGTGTGTGTGTTTGGGCGCATGCGTGCGTGAGTGAGTGCGTGCGTGTGTGTGTGTATGTGTGTGTGTGTGTATGTACGCGCATGCGCATTTTTCTGTGCGTGTGCTTGTGTGTGTGTGTGTGCACACACGTTTGTGTATGCGTGTGTGTGTGGGTGTGCGCGCGCGCGTTTTTATATTTGTGAGTGTGTGTGTGCGCCCACGTGTGTGCGTGTGCGTGCACGTCTGTGTGCGCACACG
>OZ012735.1:82386913-82404413 GCA_963859935.3 Lathyrus sativus | reverse complement strand
TCTGCGCAGATGCGTGTATGTGTGTGTCTGCGCAGGTGTGTGTGTGTGTATGTGCCCACACGTTTGTCTGTGCGTGCGTGTGTGTGTCTGTGTGTGTGCGCGCATGTGTTTGTGTGTGTGAGTCTAAGTGCGCGCGCACGTGTGTGTGTGTGTGTGTGGGTGTGTGTGTCTGCGCATGTGTGTGTGTGTATGCACGTGCGTGCCTGTGTGTTTGTGTGTGCGTGTGCGCGCGCATGCGCTCGTTTGTGTGTGTGTGTGTGTGGGTGCGCGTAGATGCGCGTTTGTGTGTGTGCGTGTGTGAGTGCGTGTGTGTATGTGTGTGTGTGTTGGTGTGTGCGCGCGTGTTTGTTTGTGTATGTGCTCACGTGCATGGGGGTGTGCGTGCATGTGTATGTGGGTGCGTGTGCGCGCGCGTGTTCATTTGTTTGTGCGCGCACGTGTGTGTGTATGTATGTATGTTTGTGTGTGTGTGTGTGAGAGAGAGTGTGAGAACGCGCGTGTGTGTGTATGTGCGTGTGCTTATGCGCGCGCCCGTGTGTGTGTGTGAGAGAGAGAGAGAGAGAGAAAGTGTGCGCACGTGTGTGTGTGTGTGTGTGTGTGCATGCGCGTGCGCGCGTGCGCGTGTGTGTGAGGGCGCACGCGCGCGTGCCTGTTCGTGTATGTGTGTGTGTGTGTGTATTTGTGTGCACACGTGTGTGTGTATGCATGTGTGTGCAAATGCACGCGTGTGTCTGTATGTGTGTGTGCGCGTGCCTGCACGCGTGCCTGCGTATGTCTGTGTGCGTGCGTGCGTGCATGCATGTGTGCAGTGGGTGTGTGCATGCATGCGTGTGTGTGTGCATAGGTGTGTTTGCATTTGTATGTGTGCGCACACGTGTGTGTATGCACGCGCATCTGAATTTGTGCGCGCACGTGTTTGTTTATATGTGTGCGTGTATGAGTGTGTGTGAGAAATAGAGTGTGAGCGCAAGCATGCGCGCGAGTGTGTGTGTGTGTGTGTGCACGTGTGGTTGTTGGAGCGCGCACGTGTTTTTATATGTGTGTGTATGTGTGTGCGTGTGTGTGCGTGTCCGTGTGTGTATGTGTGCGCACGCGCTTGTGTGTGTGTATGAGCGCGCGCGTGCGCTCGTGTCCGTGTGTATTTGTGTGCGCGCACGTGTGTGTGTGTGTGTGTGTTTGTGTGAGAGAGTGCGCATGCGTGTGCGTGTGTGTGTGTGTGTGTGTCTGTATGTGTGTGCGCGCGCTTGTGTTGGTGCATGCACGCGCACGCATGTGTCCGTGTGCGCGCACGCATGTGTTTATGTGTGTGCGCGCACGCGCTTCTGTGTTTGAATGGGCGCACGCATGCGCTCATGTCCGTGTGTATTTGTGTGTATGTGTGCGCGCACGTGTGTGTGTGTGTGTGCATGAGAGTGTGCGGGCACACGTGTGTGTGTGTGTCTGTGTGTGTGTGTTTGTGTGCATGAGTTTGTGTGAGAGAGTGTGCGCACGCGTGTGTGTGTGTCTGTGTGTGCGTGTGCGCGTGTTTTGGTGTACGCACGCGCACACATGTGCCTTTGTACACGCGCGTGTGTTTGTATGTGTGTCTGTGTGCGCGTACGCGTGTGTTTTTGTGTCTGCGCAGGTGCGTGTGTGCGTGTGTGTGTGTGCGTGCGTGCCTGCGCGTGTGTGTGTATGTGCGAACATATGTGTGCGTGTGCGCCCGCGCGCGTGTGTTTGTGTGTCTGCGCAGGTGCGTGTGTGTGCGCGTGCATGTGTGTGTGTGCGTGCATGAGTGTGTGTGTTTGTGTGTGTATGTGTGTGTGCGAGCACACTTGTGTTTGTTTGCCCGCACGCATGTTTTTGTGTGTGCGTGTTTGTGTGTGTGTGGATGGGCACGCGCGTTTGTGTGTGTGTGTGTGTGGGTGTGCGCGCACGCGTTTTCGTATTTGTGAGTGTATGTGTGCGCGCACGCGTGTGTATGCGCACGCAGGTGTGTGCGTGTTTGTGTGTGTGTATGTGTGTGTGTGTGTGCGTGTGTGTTTGTGTGTGCGCGTGTGTGTGTGTATGCGTGTGTATGTGTGTGTGCATGTGTGTGTCAGTGTGTGCACTGGTGTGTTTGTGTGCAGGCGAGTGTGTGTGTGCGTGCGTGTGTGGGTGTCTATGTGTGCGCGTGTGTGCATTCATGTGTGTGTGTGCGTGTGTGTGCACACGTGTGTGTGTTTGTGTGCGAGCGGCGTGCGTTCGTGCGTGCGAGTGTGTAAGTGTGCACGCGCGCGTATGCGGGTGTGTGTGCATGCACGCACGTGTGTGTCTGTGAGTATGTGTCTGTGTGTATGTGTGTGTGTGTGTGTATGTGCCCATGCGGTTGTCTGTGTGTGTCTGTGTGTGCGCGCGCGTGTGTTTGTGTGTGTGTGTGTTTGTGGGTGTGTGTGTCTGCGCATGTGTGTGTGAGTTTGCACGTGCGTGCGCGCGCATGCGCTCGTTTGTGTAGGTGTGTGGGTGTGTGCGTGTATATGCGCTTTTGTTTGTGTGCATGCGTGAGTGTGTGTGTGTGTGTGCTCACGCGTGTGTGTTGGTGTGTGTGCGCGTGTTTGTGTGTGTGTGCGCACGTGTGTGTGTGCGTGTGAGTGTGTATGCGTGTGTATGTGTGCGCGCGTGTTTGTGTGTGTGTGCGCGCATGTGTGTATGCGTGTGTATGTATGCGCGCACGTGTGTGTGTGTGTGTGTGGATGTGTGTGTGCACACACGTGTGTGTGTGTGTCTGTGTGTTTGTGTGTGTGCGTGAGAGAGAGTGTGTGCACGTGTGTGTGTGTGTGTGTGTGTGTGTGTGTGTGTGTGTGTGTGTTTGCGTATGTATGTGTATGTGTGCGTACGCGCGCGCGTGTGTTGGTGTGTGTGCGCGAACGCATGTGTCTGTGGGTGCGCGCATGTGTTTTGTTTGTGCGCGCATGTGCGTGTGTCTGTCTGCGCAGGTGCGTGTGTGTGAGCGCGTACGCGTGCGTGCGTGCGGGCCTGCGTGTGTGTGTGTGTGTGTCTACACAGGTGCGTGTGAGTACGCGTGCGTGCGTGCCTGCCTGCCTGCGTGTTTATGTGTGTGTGTGTGTGTGCGTGGGCGCACGCGTGTGTGAGTGCATGTGTGCGTGTGTGTGTGTATGTGTGTGTGGGTGTACGCGCACGCGCATTTTTGTGTGCGTGTGTTTGTGTGTGTGTGCGTTTGTAGGTGTTTGCGCACGCGCGTTTGTGTATGCGTGTGTGTGTGGGTGCGCGCGCGCGTGTTTTCGTATTTGTGAGTGTATGTGTGCGCCCGCGTGTGTGCGTGTGCGTGAACGTCTGTGTGCGCACACGTTTGTGTGTGTGCGTGTGTGTGTGCACGCGCGTTTTTGTATGCGCGTGTTTGTGTGTGTGTGTGTGTGTGAGTGTGCACGCGCGTTAGTGTATGTGTGTGTGTTGGTGTATGCGCGTGTGTTTTCTTATTTGTGAGTGTATGTGTGCGCGACGTGTGTGTGTGTGTGCGTGCACATCTGTGTGTGTGTGTGCACACGCGTGTGTGTGTGCGTATGTATGTGTCTGTGTGTGTACGCGCACACGTGTGTTGGTTTGTGCGCGCGAACGCATGTGTCTGTGGGTGCGCGCGTGTGTTTGTTTATGCGTGCACGAGTGTGTGTGTGTCTGCGCAAGTGGGAGCGCGTGCGTGCGTGCCTGTGTGTGTGTGTGCGCGCGCATGTGTGTATTGGTGTGTGTGCGCGCGCATGTGTGTATTGGTGTGTGTGCGCGTGTTTGTGTGTGTGTGTGCGCACGTGCGTGCGTGTGTGTGTGCGTGTGAGTGTGTATGCGTGTGTATGTGTGCGCGCGTGTTTGTGTGTGTGTGCGCGCACGTGTGTATGCATGTGTATGTGTGCGCGCACGTGTGTGTGGGTGGATGTGTGTGTGCACACACGTGTGTGTGTGTGTGTGTCTGTGAGTGTGTGTTTGTGTGTGTGCGTGAGAGAGAGTGTGTGCACGCGTGTGTGAGTGTGTGCGTATGTATTTGTATGTGTGCGTACGCGCGCGCGTATGTTGGTGTGTGTGCGCGAACGCATGTGTCTGTGGGTGTGCGCGTGTGTTTGTTTGTGCGCGCATGTGCGTGTGTATGTCTGCGCAGGTGCGTGTGTGTGAGCGCGTACGCGTGCGTGCGTGGGGGCCTGTGTGTGTGTGTGTGTCTGCGCAGGTGCGTGTGCATACGCGTGCGTGCATGCGTGCGTGTTTATGTGTGTGTTTGTGTGTGTGTGGGCGCACGCGTGTGTGAGTGCCTGTGTGCGTGTGTGTGTGTATGTGTGTGTGTGTACGCGCAGGCGCATTTTTGTGTGCGTGTGTTTGTGTGTGTGTGTGTGTTTGTAGGTGTGTGCGCACGCGCGTTTGTGTATGCGTGTGTGTGTGGGTGCGCGCGCGCGTGTTTTCGTATTTGTGAGTGTATGTGTGCGCCCACGTGTGTACGTGTGCGTGAACGTCTGTGTGCGCACACGTTTGTGTGTGTGCGTGTGTGTGTGTGTGTGCACGCGTGTTTTTGTGTGCGCGTGTTTGTGTGTGTGTGTGTGAGTGTGCACGCGCGTTAGTGTATGTGTGTGTGATGGTGTATGCGCGTGTGTTTTCTTATTTGTGAGTGTATGTGTGCGCGACGTGTGTGTGTGTGTGTGCGTGCACATCTGTGTGTGTGTGTGTGTGTGTGTGTGCACACGTGTGTGTGTGTGTGCGTATGTATGTGTCTGTGTGTGTACGCGCGCACGTGTTTTAGTTTGTGCGCGCGAACGCATGTGTCTGTGGGTGCGCGCGTGTGTTTGTTTATGCGCGCACGAGTGTGTGTGTGTGTCTGCGCAAGTGCGAGCGCGTGCGTGCGTGCCTGCGTGTGTGTGTGTCTGCGCAGGTGTGTTTGCGTACGCGTACGTGCCTGCCTGCGTGCGTGTTTATGTGTGTGTGTGTGTGGGCGCATGCGTGTGTGAGTGCGTGTGTGTGTGTGTGTATGTGTGTGTGTGTACGCGCACGCGCATTTTTGTGTGCGTGTGTTTGTGTGTGTGTGCATCTGTGTAAGTGTGCACGCGCGTTTGTGTATGCTGTGTGTGTGGGTGTGTGCGCGCGTGTTTTCAAATTTGTGAGTGTGTGTGAGCCCACGTGTGTGCGTGTGCGTGTACGTCTGTGTGCGCACACGTTTGTGTGTGTGTGCGTGTGTGTGTGTGCACGCGTGTTTTTGTGTGCGCGTGTTTGTGTGTGCGGGCGCGTGTGTGTGTATGTGCACGCGCGTTAGTTTATGCGTGTGTGTGGATGTGTGCGCGTGAGTTTTCTTATTTGTGAGTGTATGTGTGCGCGACGTGTGTGTGTTTGTGTGTGCGAGCACATCTGTGTGTGTGTGTGCACGTGTGTTTGTGTGTGTGTTTGTGTGTGTGTCAGGGTGTTTGTGTGCGCGTAATTATGAGTGTATGTTTGCGTGCACGTCTGTTTGTGTGTGTGTGTGTGTGTTTGTGTGTGTGCGTGTGTGTGTGTGTGTGTCTATGTGTGTGTGTGTGCGCGCGTGTGCGCACGTGTATGCGTGTGTGTGTGTACGCATGTGTGTGTGTGTATGTGTATGCGAACGGCGTGCGTTATCGCCTGCGTGCGTGCGTGTGTGTCAGTGTACGCGTGTGTGTGTGCGTGCGCGCACTCATGTGTGTGTGTGTGTGTGTGTGTGTTTGTGTGTGCGCGCGCGTGTGTTTTTGTGTATGTGTGTGTGCATGCACGTGTATGTTGGTGTGTCTGCGCAGATGCGTGTATGTGTGTGTGTGTGTGTGTGCATGCGTGTGTGAGTGTGTGCGATCGCACGTGCGTGTGTGTCTGCGCAGGTGTGTGTGTGTGTGTGCGCGTGCGTGCGTGTGTGTGTATGTGTGTGTGTGTGTGCGCGCACGCGTGTGTGTGTGTGTTTGCACGCAAGCACGTGTTTGTGTGCGCGTGTTTGTGTGTGCGTGTATGTGTGTGTGTGTGTGCACGCCCGTTTGTGTATGCGTGTGTGTGTGTGTGTGTCTGTGCGTGAGTGTACGTGCGTGCGCGTGTGTCTTTGTACGCGCACAGGTGTGTGTGTGGGTGAGCCCGCGCGCGTGTTCTTTGTTTGTGAGTGTATGTGTACACACACGTGTGTGTGTGTGTGTGTGTGCGTGTGAATATGTGCGCGTGTGCGCACGCGTGTGTGTTTGCATGTGTGTGTGTGTGTATGTGCCCACGCGTTTGTCTGTGCGTGCGTGTGTGTCTAAGTGTGCGCGCACGTGTGTGTGTGTGTGTGGGTGTGTGTGTGTCTGCGCATGTGTGTGTGTATGCACGTGCGTGCCTGTGTGTTTGTGTGTGTGCGCGCGCACATGCGCTCGTTTGTGTGTGTGGGTGGGTGTGTGCGCGTATATGCGCGTTTGTGTGTCTGCGTGTGTGTATGTGTGTGTGTATGCTCACGCGTGTGTGTGTTGGTGTGTGCGCGCGTGTTTGTTTGTGTATGTGCGCACGTGCGTGTGTGTGTGTGTGTGCGTGTGAGTGTGCGCATGCGTGTGTATGTGAGTGCGTGTGCGCGCACGTGTGTGTGTGTATGTCTGTGTGTGTGTGACAGAGAGAGTGTGAGAACACGCGCGTGTGTGTGTGTGTGTGTGTGTTCTTATGCGCGCGCCCGTGTGTGTGCGTGTGTGTGTGAGAGAGAGAGAGAGTGTGTGCGCACGTGTGTGTGTGTGTGTGTGTGTGTGCGTGTGTAACACCCCTCTAATCCCCGTAATTAATTAAAATAATCAGAGTAAAATTAACATGCATTCAACCAAGGGTGTCACACTTCAAACTTTCAAACACCTGTCATGCTCATCAACACTTCAATGAATAATCATGTTTTACAATTTTAATTTGCATGTAGCAGCGGATTCATTTATCTAATAATTTTCATAAAGAAACATTTGTTTTCACCACATAAGTCAACAACACTCGGGCACTAAGGTCAACCTCTTATTATTTCAATAAATATGAAAACATAATTTAGAGTACATCACGTAACTCTAAAACATAAACCAATCAATCCCAGTGTTACATGACCAGAGCATGACTCGACCCAACATAATAAAAATACTAAACTGCTGCACCAACAGCGAGTTCGCAGCAACGAACGACTTTACTCTTATACCTGCACGATGTCATGTAGGACATCATTCCAGCAGAAGGGTGAGAAATATTATCATAATAACAATGCATATAATCATGTATTAATGCACAAGTACCGAATACATATATTCCACATTTTCTCACCTCAATTTATTATAATTCATCATGTACGTCACAACATACGTATAAACAAACATGGATAATTTACCAAGCATATTCATCATTTCACATATCCATAAATCTCAATATTATCCACATGACATACACATATCATATTTCATACTCCCATTCACTATTACACCTTCACAAGTCTCATATCAATATTTCACGCTAATAAGCATACTTTCATACTACAATCATGTATTTACATTTCTCAATTACACAAGTAATGCACATACGCATGTTCCACAATTCACACCATATTTCATCATAACTCGTCATATACTTTACAAAGCATACATATATAAACAAATATGGACAATTATCAAACATATCCATAATTCCCATCTTTCCACATAAGCATCTCTTCATGCATATGTCATATATCAATGTGACTCAACAACTCAATGCAACTCATGCAATGCGGTACCGACTCTCGTTATCATTTTTCGGTTTTTACATTAAACCGGGTCCACTCTTCTAGACCGATAACCCGTTATCATTTTTCGGTTTTTACATTAAACCGGGTCCACTCTTCTAGACCGATAACAACAAAGGCCCGTCCTCTAAGCCTTCAAACCCACTCTTCTAGGTTTGGGACAAGTCACTAGTCTCCACGAAACTAGCAAGCGTTGCCTCTTGACTAAATGATGCATATGCAATCGAAAATCAAATGCACTTAAGACCGACATCTTAATCTCATGCATTCCAATAATTCATCTCTTCAAGAATTATAACATAATTGCACACACAACATATTCAATAGTCATCAAGTATTCATACTTTTAATCAGCATATTTGTCAAACAATGCACGCATATCTGACAATATGCTCCCATGCATTATTTACACATCATCGCATACAACATTATGCATTTGCAATTCAATACCATTTTATTTCAAACAATGCACACATATATTCATCATATGTTCCCATGCATCATTCATAACATCGTGCCAACGACAACATATTCAATCACAATCATCAACTTGTATTTTTAACCAATTTAAACAACGCACTATATATGCCAAACGACCATATTTCATAACAATCAAAGTATTCATAAAATCAATATTATCACTACATTACCAAGCAATGCACGCATATCCATTACTATGCTCCCATGCATCCTTCATATATAATCGCATACAACACGTATGTATACACAATATCATGCCAACGACAATCAACCTCATTACATATCATCATGCATTCTTATTCAAATTAAACAATGCATTTATAATTGTCAAAAGACCACATTTCACAATAAGTTCATAATTTAGGATTCACGCCATACGGCTACCCACAACACATATATAACAGCATATAACTTTTCATTCCATTAAGAATCGAACCCGATCGAACCACAACACAACATGGAATGAAATCACAGAGAAAAAAAATGCTGTCATGTTCGCTACTACCTCGCCTAGCGAGCAGCTAGCGAACCTTCGCTACATGTTCGCCTAGCGAACTGCTAGCGAACCCAAACAGAGGCTACAGACCTCACTCGCTACCTTGTTCGCCACATCGAACCTCCAGCGAACCATTCGCTATCCCGTTCGCTACCCAGCGAAGGAACCTCTCACATTCTGTTTCCACTCGCCACTAGCTCGCTAGGCGAGGACCCAGCGAGCGTTCGCGACCAGCTCGCCTAGCGAACAGCTAGCGAACGTCTGCGAACCAGAATTTTCCCACTGTTCAGAAATTCCAACTCTCTCCAAAATCGACCGATTCTCATCCAATCAGTTTCCATAACCTTAATATAACCATACCCAACTAAACTATACTACTTATTCTCAATTTTAACCGTTAAACTTCGATTTACACCGATTAAATCCATTTTGCCCTAAATGAAAAATGGTGGAAAACTCACAACAACCCAATCCAATCATACATAATCATACACATTGCTAAGATAATAATGTTTCTCACCCTTACCTTGATTAAATCGAAGCTTTGGATCGGATCTTGATGATTTTCCAAGTTTTCCTCTTATCTTCCTCTTTCTCTTCTCTTCCACTTTCTTTCTCTTATGTTTTCCTATCCATCTATTTTCCTTCCACTTATCCTTATATACCTTCCATTATTTTCTTTCCATCACATTTCCCTTCTCTCAAAATATCTACTAATCAATTTCTCATAAAATATCCACTTGACCCTTTATTCACCAAAATATCTCATCTTATCATTAATTGGATAGTATCTAGTAATCCCACATTATTCTACCAAATAGAATAAATCAGTTAAATCCAATAACTCACATAGATCAAATAAATCCAATTAATTAGTACAATTAATCCACTATTTGAAAATTGGGCTATTACAACCCTCCCCCACTTTAGGAATTTTCGTCCTCGAAAATGTCACCTGATCCAAATAACTCTGGATACGATTCTCGTATCCTAATCTCCTAAATTACCTCCACCAAAGGAATCCCTTTACCTCGAAGTTGCTTCTCGTTCATCAACCTGAACTAGCAATGCCTCAACAGTCAAATCATCTCTTACTTGTATACTATCCACCTGAATCAATGTACCTCCTCAGAGGTCGAACTCAGGACAAGGGGGTACAAGGCGCTTTTGGCAATATGGGCTTACCACTGGGGTGGCTATACATCCTCATAGCATCTGGATGGATACTCAATCTACCTCAATTTCCTTCTTCTAGAGTACTCTTATCCAACTCACACTATTGGAACACACACACTATCACGACATTTCATGGCACCATTTCCATAAATCTGAAAATCAGCTCTTCGACTTTAATTCCTTAAATTCAATCAATCTATTAACTCAAATTAGAATTCTGACCTACTTGAATCTCATCGAGAATACCAATAGTCAGTTTCAATATACAAAGCTCAATCCCATAAGAAGTCTCTTCACAGATCAAACTCACATCCCGGATTTGCTTAATCAGTTCTAACTTCCTTACCATCATCATCGGTATATACAGAAATTTTCCAGTTAGATACTTCAGCTACCACGTTGTCTCGCCCGAATGGTAATTCAACCAAAACCATATTCCTTCAGAAATCCCAATTATTTCCCCTCCATCATATTCAACTTCTCAAATCAAACAAATACCTTAAGCTCTTAAGATCTCCAACCATCTTAAATCTCAACTAAACAATTCATGCTTCCAAACTCTAGCACAACACACAACAATAACCAACTCTAAATTGCTTGTCACATAATTCCCTTTATGTACTTTAAGTTGCCTTAACGCATAACTAAACAAGCTGATGTTGCACTTAACATACCTCCCAATCATATCGACAAAGCATCACAACACAACAAATAATTCTGTCGGATTCGGCGAAATCAATACACGAGATGTTGACAGCTTTCCCAAAAACTCTTCGAACTTTCTTCATAGTGACATACCACTACTTCTTCTCCAATACTGATAACTCAAGTTCCCGATGCTCAACACGATCCTCTATACTCTTCGAGTATATTCAAATATCATTGGTTACGCCACCATTGACTTACCCAATTAAGTATGGAAAATCCCATGCCAAACGGACACTCAATTTGTGAGTCATGGCGGAAATACAAACCGCACTTACTACAACAACCAAACATATTCCATCAATAAATACTTAATTCTATGTCACTACTTCACCATCGCATAAAGCATTGTAATAACTTTTCGTGCTTCTAATCTTGCGTCATTCCGAGTTACGGTACTCCCGTTACGACAAAAATACGAAAACAACATTTCCGCACTTAGAAGGTCATTCAACACATCTTCAACTCTTGAAATGTTTAAAGGTATAATTATACCAATATAGTATCCCCCACTTTATTTCCTTTAATAATCACCAGAAGTCACTATCCACCCTTTATATACTTGACTTCACACTATGTTGCCGCAGCACACACACCAGACACAAGTCTCAAAACTACTCAATCAGTTTAATTCCTTGACTATCCAAATAGACATACAATATGGAGCTCTTAATATTGGACTAGTTCCCGTAACTAATTCAATCACAACTCCACTTCACATCCTGGCTGTATATCACTATCTTGTCAGAATAACTTCCAGACAACCACAATTAATCGGCAAACCGCCAACTTCCCACTTTCGTTAACACTCAAAATTTCCATCAAAATGAAACATATCATCACTGTCCTGCGCCGACTCATCAAAACAATTCTTCAGCACTTGGCTTAACTCCAAACAATTCACTGCTCACGTCATCTAAGCTTGCAAGACACGTCTATCCCATCCAACACAATCCCAACTACTATCAAAAAGAGATTAAGGGTGATCAGTTCCTCAATTTGTCAATAGACAGTCAAAATCATAGTGGGGCATAAACCATCTTTACCAAACTATAATAGCATTTAATCACACACTGAGCTACAACTCCACACTTGCAGCATCCTGGAGAATCACACGTTTCTTCCCCCACTTCGATCACTCCCACTTCTGCAGACAAAGGTTGAACAACAAACATGTATCGACAGTGTTTTCACACACATGTCGTATACAAGGGAACAAATAACATTAGACAACTTGGCCGGACGGACCGACCTGCTCTGATACCACTAATGTAACACCCCTCTAATCCCCGTAATTAATTAAAATAATCAGAGTAAAATTAACATGCATTCAACCAAGGGTGTCACACTTCAAACTTTCAAACACCTGTCATGCTCATCAACACTTCAATGAATAATCATGTTTTACAATTTCAATTTGCATGTAGCAGCGGATTCATTTATCTAATAATTTTCATAAAGAAACATTTGTTTTCACCACATAAGTCAACAACACTCGGGCACTAAGGCCAACCTCTTATTATTTCAATAAATATAAAAACATAATTTAGAGTACATCACGTAACCCTAAAACATAAACCAATCAATCCCAGTGTTACATGACCAGAGCATGACTTGACCCAACATAATAAAAATACTAAACTGCTGCACCAACAGCGACTTCGCAACAACGAACGACTCTACTCTTATACCTGCACGATGTCATGTAGGACATCATTCCAGCAGAAGGGTGAGAAATATTATCATAATAACAATGCATATAATCATGTATTAATGCACAAGTACCGAATACATATATTCCACATTTTCTCACCTCAATTTATTATAATTCATCATGTACGTCACAACATACGTATAAACAAACATGGATAATTTACCAAGCATATTCATCATTTCACATATCCATAAATCTCAATATTATCCACATGACATACACATATCATATTTCATTCTCCCATTCACTATTACACCTTCACAAGTCTCATATCAACATTTCACGCTAATAAGCATACTTTCATACTACAATCATGTATTTACATTTCTCAATTACACAAGTAATGCACATACGCATGTTCTACAATTCACACCATATTTCATCATAACTCGTCATATACTTTACAAAGCATACATATATAAACAAATATGGACAATTATCAAACATATCCATAATTCCCATCTTTCCACATAAGCATCTCTTCATGCATATGTCATATATCAATGTGACTCAACAACTCAATGCAACTCATGCAATGCGGTACCGACTCTCGTTATCATTTTTCGGTTTTTACATTAAACCGGGTCCATTCTTCTAGACCGATAATCCGTTATCATTTTTCAGTTTTTACATTAAACCGGGTCCACTCTTTTAGACCGATAACAACAAAGGTCCGTCCTCTAAGCCTTCAAACCCACTCTTCTAGGTTTGGGACAAGTCACTAGTCTCCACGAAACTAGCAAGCATTGCCTCTTGACTAAATAATGCATATGCAATCGAAAATCAAATGCACTTAAGACCGACATCTTAATCTCATGCATTCCAATAATTCATCTCTTCAAGAATTATAACATAATTGCACACACAACATATTCAATAGTCATCAAGTATTCATACTTTTAATCAGCATATTTGTCAAACAATGCACGCATATCTGACAATATGCTCCCATGCATTATTTACACATCATCGCATACAACATTATGCATTTGCAATTCAATACCATTTTATTTCAAACAATGCACACATATATTCATCATATGTTCCCATGCATCATTCATAACATCGTGCCAACGACAACATATTCAATCACAATCATCAACTTGTATTTTTAACCAATTTAAACAACGCACTATATATGCCAAACGGCCATATTTCATAACAATCAAAGTATTCATAAAATCAATATTATCACTACATTACCAAGCAATGCACGCATATCCATTACTATGCTCCCATGCATCCTTCATATATAATCGCATACAACACGTATGTATACACAATATCATGCCAACGACAATCAACCTCATTACATATCATCATGCATTCTTATTCAAATTAAACAATGCATTTATAATTGTCAAAAGACCACATTTCACAATAAGTTCATAATCTAGGATTCACGCCATACGGCTACCCACAACACATATATAACAGCATATAACTTTTCATTCCATTAAGAATCGAACCCGATCGAACCACAACGCAACATGGAATGAAATCACAGGAAAAAAAATGCTGTCATGTTCGCTACTGCCTCGCCTAGCGAGCAGCTAGCGAACCTTCGCTACATGTTCGCCTAGCGAACTGCTAGCGAACCCAAACAGAGGCTACAGACCTCACTCGCTACCTTGTTCGCCACATCGAACCTCCAGCGAACCATTCGCTATCCTGTTCGCTACCCAGCGAAGGAACCTCTCACATTCTGTTTCCACTCGCCACTAGCTCGCTAGGCGAGGACCCAGCGAGCGTTCGCGACCAGCTCGCCTAACGAACAGCTAGCGAACGTCTGCGAACCAGAATTTTCCCACTGTTCAGAAATTCCAACTCTCTCCAAAATCGACCGATTCTCATCCAATCAGTTTCCATAACCTTAGTATAACCATACCCAACTAAACTATACTACTTATTCTCGATTTTAACCGTTAAACTTCGATTTACACCGATTAAATCCATTTTGCCCTAAATGAAAAATGGTGGAAAACTCACAACAACCCAATCCAATCATACATAATCATACACATTGCTAAGATAATAATGTTTCTCACCCTTACCTTGATTAAATCGAAGCTTTGGATCGGATCTTGATGATTTTCCAAGTTTTCCTCTTATCTTCCTCTTTCTCTTATCTTCCACTTTCTTTCTCTTATGTTTTCCTATCCATCTATTTTCCTTCCACTTATCCTTATATACCTTCCATTATTTTCTTTCCATCACATTTCCCTTCTCTCAAAATATCTACTAATCAATTTCTCATAAAATATCCACTTGACCCTTTATTCACCAAAATATCTCATCTTATCATTAATTGGATAGTATCTAGTAATCCCACATTATTCTACCAAATAGAATAAATCAGTTAAATCCAATAACTCACATAGATCAAATAAATCCAATTAATTAGTACAATTAATCCACTATTTGAAAATTGGGCTATTACAGCGTGCGCGTGCGCGTGTGTGTGTGTGTGTGTATGGGCGCACGTGCGCGTGCTTGTTCGTGTATGTGTGTATGTGTGTGTATTTGTGCGCGCACGTGTGTGTATGCATGTGTGTGCAAACGCACGCGTGTGTCTGTATGTGTGTGTGCGTGTGCCTGCATGCGTGCCAGCGTATGTCTGTGTGTGTGCGTGCGTGCGTGCATGTGTGCAGTGGGTGTGTGCGTGCGCATGCGTGTGTGTGTGCGTAGGTGTGTTTGCATTTGTGTGTGTGCAGACACGTGTGTGTATGCGCGCGCATCTGTATGTGTGCGCGCACGTGTTTGTTTATGTGTGTGCGTGTATGAGTGTGTGTGAGAAATAAAGTGTGAGCGCAAGCACGCGCGCGAGTGTGTGTGTCTGTGTGTGCACGCGCGGTTGCTGGAGCGCGCGTGCGTGTTTTTATGTGTGTGTGTGTGTGTGTGTGTGTGCGTGTCCGTGTGTGTGTATGTGCGCGCACGCGCTTGTGTGTGTGTATGCGCGCACGCGTGCGCTCGTTTCTGTATGTATTTGTGTACGCGCATGTCTGTGTGTGTTTGTGTGAGAGAGTCTGCGCACGCGCGTGCGCGTGTGCGTGCGTGTGTGTCTGTTTGTGTGTGCGCGCGTGTGTGTTAGTTTATGCACACGCACCCATGGGCCGTGTGCGTGCGCGTGTGCTTGTGTGTGTGTTTGTGTGCGCGCATGCATGTGCGTATGTGTGTGTGCGCACGCGCTTCTGTGTTTGAATGGGCGCACGCGTGTGCTCGTGTCCGTGTGTATTTGTGTGTATGTGTGTGCGCACGTGTGTGTGTGTGTGTGTGTGTGTGCATGAGAGTGTGCGTGCACGTGTGTGTGTGTGTGTTTGTGTGCATGAGTTTTTGTGAGAGAGTGTGCGCACGCGTGTGTGTGTGTCTGTGTGTGTGCGCGCGCGTGTGTTAGTTTATGCACGCGCACGCATGTGCCGTGTGCGCGCGCGTGTTCTTGTGTGTGTGTCTGTGTGCGCGCACGCATGTGCGTATGTGTGTGTGCGCACGCGCTTCTTTATTTGAATGGGCGCACACGTGCGCTCGTGTCCGTGTGTATTTGTGTGTATGTGTGCGCGCACGTGTGTGTGTGTGTGTGTGCATGAGAGTGTGCGCGCACGTGTGTGTGTGTGTGTGTCTGTGTATGTGTTTGTGTGCATGAGTTTTTGTGAGAGAGTGTGCGCACGCGTATGTGTGTGTCTGTGTGTGTACGCGCGCGTGTTTTGGTGTACACACGCGCACGCATGTGCCTGTTTATGCGTGCATGTGTTTATCTGTGTGACTGTGTGCGCACACGCGTGTGTTTTTGTGTCTGTGCAGGTGCGTGTGTGCGTGTGTGTGTGTGTGAACATATGAGTGCGTGCGCGCCCGCGCGCGCGCTTGTGTGTGTGTCTGCGCAGGTGCGTGTGTGTGTGCGCGCATGTGTGTGTGTGCATGCATGAGTGTGTGTGTGTGTGTATATGTGTGTGTGCGCGCACGCTTGTGTTTGTTTGCCCACATGCGTGTTTTTGTGTGTGCTGTTTGTGTGTGTGTGCGTGGGCATGCGCGTTTATGTTTGCGTGTGTGTGAGGGTGTGCGTGCACGCATTTTCGTATTTGTGAGTGTATGTGTGCGCGCACGTGTGTGCGTGCGCACGCAGGTGTGTGTGTGTTTGTGTGTGTGTATGCGTATGCGTGTGTGTGTGTGTGTGCGCGCATGTGTGTGTGTGTGCGTGTGTGTGTATGCGTGTGTGTGTGTGTGTGCGTGTGTGTGTGTCAGTGTGTGCACGGGCGTGTTTTTGTGCAGGCGAGTGAGTGTGTGTGTGTGCGTGTGTGTGTGTGCGTGTATATGTGCGCGTGTGCGTATTCATGTGTGTGTGCGTGTGTGTGTGTGTGCACGCGTGTGTGTGTGTTTGTGTGCAAGTGTGTATGTGCGCACGCGCGCGTATGCGGTTGTGTGTGCATGCACGCACGCGTGTGTCTGTGTGTATGTGTGTGTGTGTGTGTGTATGTGCCCACGCGTTTGTCTGTGTGTGTGTGTGTGTGTGCGCGCATGTGTTTGTTTGTGTGTGTCTAGGTGTGCGCGTACGCGCGTGCGTGTTTGTGCCGGTGTGTGTGTCTGCGCATGTGTGTGTGTATGCACGTGCGTGCGTGCCTGTGCGTTTGTGTGTGCGTGTGCGTGCACATGCGCTCGTTTGTGTGTGTGTGGGTGTGTGCGCGTATATGCGCTTCTGTGTGTGCATGCGTGAGTGCGTGTGTGTATGTGTGTGTGTGTGTGCTCACGCGTGTGTGTGTTGGTGTGTGTGCGCGTGTTTGTGTGTGTGTGTGTGTGTGCGCACGTGCGTGCGTGTGTGTGTGCGCATGCGTGTGTATGTGTGTGCGCACGTGTGTATGCGTGTGTATATGTGCACGCACGTGTGTGTGTGTGTGGATGTGTGTGTGCACGTGTGTGTGTGTGTGTGTGTGTGTTTGTGTGCGTGAGAGAGAGTGTGTGCACGTGTGTGTGTGTGTGTGTGTGTGTGTGTGCGTATGTATGTGTACGTGTGCATACGCGTACGCGTGTGTTAGTGTGTATGCGCGTACGTGTGTGTCTGTGGTTGTGCGCGTGTGCTTTTTTGTGCGCGCACGTGTGTGTCTGTCTGCGCAGGTGCGTGTGTGTGAGCGCGTACGCGTGCGTGTGTGCGGGCCTGCGTGTGTGTGTGTGTGTCTGCGCAGGTGTGTTGGCGTACGCGTGTGCGCGTGCGTGCCTGCGTGCGTGTTTATAT